>JANAVB010031417.1:23740916-23909717 GCA_029216955.1 Iris pallida | reverse complement strand
TCGGCATAGGTTGCTTACGTTTTGCCGAAGTTGGCCTGTTAAGATATGTTCTTAGATCTGCAAATTCACCCCCAGGAGTTTCTGTTTGAGACACTAACAGTTTTCCCTGTCTGGAACGAGAAATTTGTAGAGTCGGGAGGTCCTGGAATTCTGCTATCGGAGTAGGCAGAATACCTCTTTGATTAGTACAAGTACTCTTGTTATAAAGGAAAGAAGAATCCTTGTTTACCAGAGTTCTTGAATTGATTGGAGCCGAGACACATTGAGATGGATCTTCTTCAGTAAAGACTGAAGAAGACTGAGAAAAGACTAAAGGGCCTTTTCCTTTGTTTTGAGATGAAGGGTTAGCTAAAGAGCGTTTTCCTCTGTTATTTTCCAAGTCATGAGACAAGGAAGTTTGAGAAAAGACCAATGGACCTTTTCCTTTGCTTTGAAGAGAAGGAGGAATAGTCAAAGGACTACCTTCAATGAATTGTGCAGGGGCAATAGGGTGTTTGGGAAGAGGAGTAGAATCTCTTCTTTTATTGTGAGAAGCCGGAAATTTAGCCAAAAGGCTATTTTTCTTAGATTGCGCAGACTTGGTTTGCGCATGGGTGGAAGGTGCACTAGTCATTTGTGCATTAGAAGCTTTGGTAGGAAGTGCATTAGGAGTTCTTGTCTTAGAGTGCTTGGGAAGCACTTTAGTTACTGGAGTGCTATTTTGCGCAGGAAAAGCCACTGCCAATTGCGCCAGAGTCATAGGAGTCTTCTGTTTTGACAAGGCAGCATATGAAGTAGCTTGCGCAACATTTGCAACAGATTGCGCAGTCTTGACTGCAACAGATTGTGCAGCAGTTGCTGAGACAGACTGTGCAACAGTTGGCACAGCAGTTTGTGCAGCAATCTGACTAGCAGATTGTGCAACAATTGGTACAGCATCCTTGGTGGCAAAAATGCCAGATTGTGCAGACTTAGAGACCCAAACTGAGCGCACTTTGCTCTTTGCAGAAGTGGCTACAGTACGGGGAGTGGTCTTGGAGTTGAGCATCGCCTCGTAGGCTGTCTGGTTGACCTTAACAACCAGCGTCTTCTGCGTCTTCCCGATAGACGCTACATCACATTGAGTTGCTACTTCCTCTTCGGAGGAGAAAGTTGTCCCCAGCAGAGTCGCCATTTTGTCTGCAAAAACAAAAGTATAGAACTTTATTGATACAAACTGTAATAAAGATTACAAGAATTCTGGGAAAAATTACAACTATAGGAATCCAATCTTGATGACGATTGCTTTATCCCTTGGACGATGTGAACTGTGAAGACGAAGCCTTTGAAGTTGAAAACAACTCTGGAAACTGAAGGCAAAAGCCTCTGAAGTTGAAGACAAAAGTCTCGGAAGAATGCAGCAGCACTTTGGCAAGAACTCCTGAACTCTCTGATTTCTGATCTCTGATCTTGATCCCCCTCAAAATGAAGACTTGAAACTCTATTTATAGAGTTCTGAAAATAACTAACTTTCAGTTATTTTTGGACTGCGCAGGATGATTTGCGCAGCATTGGTTTGCGCAATATTGATTTGCGCAGACAGTTACTGGATCGTGGGCCAACTATCATGGACACATGGTATCATTTGATAGAAATGTGCATGATCGTGCATAAACAGTTGCCACGTAATGAGCAATCGATGGCATGAATACCACGTGTAACTTAACAATTATATTGATGGAGTGCGCAGAGTTGAATTGCGCATACATGGTTTGCGCAGACTCAAACTGCGCAGGATTGGTTTGCGCTGCCAGCTGTCAGCCGCCCTCGAGCACTGTGCGGCGCAGGAAACGAACAGATTCCTTGTTATTCGTGCTGTCAGTTGTCAGAAAAGATTTGATTTGATTTGGTAATGATGACTTCTGCCACGTCAGTCTGCGCAGTTGGAAGTGTGCGCAAAGCAGTATGCGCAATCGGATTGCTGTGCAATCTATTGTCTGCGCAATTCATCCAAATGATGGGTTTCTTGATTTCTTGACTTTGTTGATTGATGCAACTTGATTTTTTAGGACCTACAATAGGTATCCAAATAAAACTCATTCTAACCATCCTAACTAAGATTAATCCACTCTCTAACCATTATAAAACTTAATTTAAATATCTATTTAAACTATTATCATACATACATACACATGGGGTGTCCTAATTTGGGATCTATTAAGTAGGACACAAGACACATATCTAAAATCCTCAAGAGAGCTCGAAATGGCCTCAAATTTGAATCTAAAAGGGACACATGCATGAGGATGGATCCTACGGATTCAAAACTAATTTATATGCAAAGAAAATCGATTTAGAGGATGGGTTTTACCTATTGGGAGTGGAATCTCAATGAAATCCTTTAGGACGCGGCTCCGATACGAAGATTCCTCAAAGTGGACACTCCTCCTTGCACTCCTCTTCCAATCCTTGATAGCACCCTTCCCTTGGAGAATGGGAATGATTGAGGGAAGGTTTGGTGAAGGAATGATTTGATTTGGAGATCAAATCAATGAGAAGGCTCTCTAAAATTGGGAAAGAACAAAAGGAAAATAAAAGAGGCAAGATTGTAATGAATGAAATGAATCGTTCTACCCTAAAGGTGGCTGCCATAAAGAGTCCATTAGGGCTAATGTGAAATGTCCTAATTGCCCCTCTCTAGTCTCATATGGTTAAGTCTAGACTAGGTTCAAGTTTGGGGTCAAAATTAGTTTAATTAACTAACTTAATGTTGGGTCGTGTGAGCCATGCTTAACTTAATATTGGGTCCCATCTAGAGTTTAAGCTATCCGGGTCACAATACAAGTCGGAACGAGACGAAACTCAAATCCGACTAAACAAATCCAATAAAAACAATATTAAAAATATAAAATTTTTCCAAAATATTAAAATATGAAAAATGACCAAAATTATAATACATCAATTTAAATATTATTAAAATAATCTAAAATTCACCAATTAATCAAAATCCTAAATAATTCAAAAGTCACAAAATAACCAAAATACCCTTAGCCGAAAAAGTTGTAAATAGTCATTCTAATCACATGGTTAGGTCCCCATGGTCATGGTTAGTCTCTAGGCTCAACAGTTCTAGAGTTCACCAGCTAACACATCAAAATTATAATTCACCAATTTTAAATAGTATTAAATTAATTAAAAATTCCCATAAATCATAAATCCTATTATTAAATAATAAACATTTACAAAAGTTCAAAATTACCCTCATTTGGAAAACTGGGTGTTACAATCCTACACCACTAGAAAAATTTCGTCCTCGAAATTAAAATGGTCGTACTTCTTCTAGAGTCTCGTCCCCAACAATCTTGGTCTCAGAACTTACCTAAATCATACGATTAAAAAGGATGGCATACAGGGTCATGGCATATGGTGGTAGTGAAAGTCTCATCTAGGTATACTAGTTACACTAGACCAAAACAATCATAGGGTATCAAAACTTACAAGCAATCAGGGGTGTTAAACTGGAAAAGATACAGAATAACAAATCATCAAGGCTTTAAGGCATAATCAAAATCAAAATTTAAAGCACAAATTTCGAGCATTAAAATCCAATCACAATATATATATATATAGGAAGCGGATCAAAGGCCCCGCCCGCGGAGCCCCGTCGAAGCCCCGCCCCCCCTGTACCATCGGATCGCGCGGGGCCCGCGTGGGGCCCGCCCCCGCCCGCGCGATCCAACGGCTAAGGGGGAGCGGGGCTTCGGCGGGGCTCCGCGGGCGGGGCTCCCGATCCGCTCCCATATATATATATATATATATATATATATATATATATATATATATATATATATATATATATATATATATATATATAGTGTTAGAAGGGGAAAAGCTAGCATTATGTAAAGGTTATGTGGTTCGTGTGTGTATGGGTGTATGTGGACATGTTCATATGGTTAGATAGTAGGCATGTTTGTATGTGAAATATACATGAAAGTGTATATGAAGATTTGGGTTTCAAACCAATAGCTATCCAGTTACACTACTCATGGCATATTGGTTAACAATCTACAGTGCACAACCTATTTACTCATAGCATGCATGGCTAACCATATATATATATATATATATATATATATATATATATATATATATATATATATATATATATATATATATATATATATAATATAATGAGGTAGAGATTTAGTTATGTATCTATATATATTTTATCTATATATATAGATACATAACTAAATCTCTACCTCATTATATATATATATATATATATATATATATATATATATATATATATATATATATATATATATATATATATATTTATAATGAGGTAGAGATTTAGTTATGTATCTATATACATTATAACATGTATGCATAAACTCTATGTATATCTATATAGATATATGAACATAACATAGAGAGGAAGGGTTAGGTTTACATGGCAGTTGTGAACATTAGTGTACATTAGTGTAGAGTGTCAAGAGTACAGGGGTTATAACTTAAAATGAAGGGTTCAATCATTCAGTTCAGTTTAACATTACATATTAAATCTGAAATTGAACTAAACATTTAAAATCAATGTAAAAAATGTTAACATGTATTCAGTTTTAGGATTTTGGAGAAATTCGAACATCAAACCAACCTGTCACGCCCCAGTACCGAAATACGGAGACGGACTAGGCCAGCTACTCCATATGAGGTACGTAACGTCATACGGCGATCGTGGCTGTCGAGAGACTAGGGGGTACATGCTACAATCAAGTCTCTTATGGTCCCATAGAGTTCTATGTCTCAATCAATCAAATCACATCAGCAAATAAATGAACATTAAAGATAAAGCAGTAAGGCGTCCCTGGCGCTTCATCAAAAATGATCATGAGAGACTAGCTTTATAATTTAGCTATCTCAGAGAGTCAGGAGTACAAAATTATACACAGCTGCAGTCTGTTTAATTACAATTATGAACTGACACAATATATCAAGTAATCCGGCTAACAGGTGCCGGTGGCTAAATGCCGCACAAAATATAAGCAGGAGTGGTGGAGAAGAAACCCACTCGAGTCCCCGAACCGCCATGCTCCTAGTATGCACCATGGATGTCAGGGAGGAAGATCGTGTCCTCTGGCTCTGCTACGAGATCTGGCCAAACAAAACCAGTGGGGTCAGCCCCGAATAGCAAGTACCGCCAAAGGGGCACAAGAGTTAAGATTAAAAACCCAGTTAATAGAATGATTGATAATAGTAATACTTATGCTACTATTATAGGGTAGCGCAACATCTTCGAACCCATATGGCACCCTTACAACCAAACAAGGACAAAAGGTGCCGTATGGAGTCGGGACGTGTCGTACTCTATAACATTCATATAAGTTAAAAGGTATAAGCAATAAAATCTCCTGATCGTGACTTCGGTCGATAGCCTATCACAGCACAATAACCAACCCAACAATCAAACAAGAACATGGGTTGGATCATGTACTATGATAGACCATATTCCTCAGTCATTCACAGAAGTAGTACTTCACAACCAGAATAAGTCTTCCGTTCATAACTTCGGTCCACAGCCTGTCATAGTACGATAACCAACCCAACAATCAAACAAGAACATGGGTTGGATCATGTACCATGATAGTCCGCTTCCCTCAGTTATTTACAGAAGGTAATAGGATACAAGCAAGTCGTTTTCATGGCCAATCAAGTCTACAAGTCTCTAGTGGGACGAGGTTATCCTCGCGTCATGTTATTAAAAAATCCTCAGATCGTATCTTTCCAGCAAGGCTAGCCAACCCAGGGGTTCGCGTAGACAGGTATGATTGAGCACAGGTCCCTCGTAAGGCCACCTTGCTAAAACATATAATATATAGCAGGAATTAATCGGATACAGTCATCCACTCGTTGCAGATGACACAGTATCCGTGGAGACCAGCCGGCGCGTCAAGACAATATCTCAAGGCGGCTGGTGTAACACGATCTCGGGATTTTGCCCTCCCCATGCATCTAGTACATTTAGTTGCCTAATTTAACCCTAGATGAAATCTTGGACTCACATGCTGTGGCCTGCATGATCATCCTCCTAAATGTCGTACTCAAGTACGAGTACCCCAAAAGAGGATCCATGTCAATCAGTATGTCAACATGTTCTACCCTCCTTGGTGTAACGCATCATTGCAAATATGCCACGTGGAATTACGAGTCATTTGTCGAGCATGAACGAGAACTGGGACATTCAGGTACAAGTATCAGGTAGGAACACTTTGTTCACCGGGGTCACATTAGTGCTCATATCATGCTCAGGACAAAAGGTGTAAGGATATATAACATACACAAACATTTACATATATATATATTCAATATAATATATACATATAAAAATATAAGGTATAGGGGAGTCCAGGTCAGGGCGCGCTCAAGTCAGGCTACGCTCTGGTTAGCCTACGCTCAGGTCAGCCTACGCTCAGGTCGGCGTACGCTCAGGTTAGCGTATAGAAGACATACGCTCCCAAAAGGCAGCGTATGGACTCCATACGACTCCTTGTCTCCCAAGTGAGCGTATGCAAGACATACACTCCCAAAAGGCAGTGTATGAGGACTGCGCTGTGCTAAAGAGCGTGCGCAACTCAGTGGCGCGAGCTAAAAAGCTCTCGCACTGCTCACTGTCTTCTCCAAACAGCAAGAACTCCATGGGTTGAACCCAAGCTTCAAAAGTCCATAACTTGGTCAAAATAAGTCCAAATCCAACTTTTTAAAGGTCAAAATTGGGTAGAACAAAATTCTCTACAACATGGAACCATCAAAACTTGAAAATAATGAAGTTTGCTAGATCAAAACCAAGAAGATCCAAAAATGGTTAAAACCTAGATCTACAAAAATTAAAGCTTCAAAATGGAAAACTTCAAGTTCTAAACTAGTATAGAATAAGAAGAAGAACATATTTTGACAAATAATTTTGTAAGAAAATATCAACAACATTTATGGATCCATCTCTTGAGCAAGTTGGTACTTGCCTTGGTTGGTGGAGGAAAGTAAATGAGAGGAAATAAATGAGAGGAGAGAGAATGAGTTGAGTTATTATATAGAATCTTGAACCCATGGGTTCATGATGAACCAAGGTGAACCAAGAATAGGTTACCCAAATGAGCCAAAACTGTAGGCCCAAATGCAGAAAATAAATTACGAAATAATATTTTATCGAATATTTTTGGAAAATACATGAAGAAATACAGCATATAAATATCGTATAAATACAAAGTAAATATAATTTATCGGTTTACGTATTAAAATATGTATTCCAGGATCGGGGAGTGACATCTCTACCCTTCTTAGAAAAATTCCTTCCTCGGAATTCCAGCCAAGACAGGATAGTGAAATCAGGGCAAGCAAGGCACAATCATATATAAGTTAACTATCATAGCAGTTATTATCATACATCACAAAGTACAAAAACAAGTAGGTGCAGATAAGCATGGAATCGTGTCAATAAGGCGTAAAAACATACCTCATTAGTCAAACAAATGCGGATACCGAGATCTGATCTCGTCCTCGCGCTCCCAGGTTGACTCTCCCGAAGAGTGATGGTTCCAAGAAACACGGACAAGGCTTATCGTCCGATTCTTGAGTACCTTCTCTCGCCGGTCCAAAATAGACACGGGTTGTTCCTCGTAAGTTAAATCGGTACCAACGACTAACTCAGAATGATCGATGACATGAATCAGATCCGGGACATACCCACGTAATTGGGACACATGAAACACATCATGTATGCCAGTTAACGAAGGCAGAAGGGCAAGTCGATAAGACACATCGCCTACCCGAGCGAGAATCTTAAAAGGACCAACGTATCTTGGACTAAGCTTTCCTCGGGTTCCAAATCTGATGATACCCCGAGTAGACAAAATCTGCAGAAACACTTGGTCGCCAACTCTGAACTCTAGAGGCCTACGATGTTGATCTGCCCAATGACGATGTCGGTCCTGCGCAACTCGAAGGCGCTCTCTGACCAACTTAACTATCTCCACAGTCTGCGTGATCATCTCTGGCCCCAACAGCTTTCGTTCTCCGACGTCGTCCCATGCCAAAGGGGACCTGTACTTCCTTCCGTACAATGCTTCGAACGGGGCCATCTGAATGCTAGCCTGATAGCTGTTGTTATAGGAGAACTCCACTAGATGAAGGTGATCCTCCCAAGATCTGCCAAAATCTAAGGTACACGCTCGTAGCATATCTTCTAATGTTTGAATGGTTCTTTCTGATTGCCCGTCGGTTTGTAGATGATAAGCAGTACTAAATCTTAACTTGGTTCCCAAACTTTGGTGTAAGCTCCGCCAAAAATGGGAAGTAAACCGCGTATCCCGATCTGATACTATACTAACTGGAACACCGTGCTGCATTACTATCTGCTTCATGTACTTTTCTGCTAACTGCTCAGTAGTCTGTCCAACTCGAAAGGGAAGGAAATGAGCGACCTTCGTGAGTCGATCTACTATTACCCAGACTGCATTCTTGCCAGCCGGAGATCTAGGTAAACCGGTCACAAAATCCATCGTGATGTGCTCCCATTTCTATTCTGGGATAGGAAGCGGCTGTAGCAATCCTGCTGGTCTCTGCTGCTCGGCTTTCACCTGCTGACATACCAGACACTTGGATACAAATCTCGCTATCTCTCTTTTCATGCCATTCCACCAAAAGAACTGCCTGATATCTCGATACATCTTCGTTCCTCCTGGATGAATGGAGTAAATAGAACTATGAGCTTCGGACATAACTTCTTGTCGAAGGTCCCCACTCGGTACACAGAGTCTGTTTCCAAACCTGAGCGTACCATCTTTATGAATTACTAACTCCTTCCTACGGCCTGATTCACACTCCGACTGCAACTTCTGAATCTGTGGATCTCCTGCTTGTGCTGCCCTTATCCTCTCTACTAAGGTTGACTGAATCTGCATACTGGTTATTCTTCCTATATCCCTTAGCAAAACTACTTCGATTCTCATACTCTGAAGGTCTTCTAAAATATGCTTCTGCGAGGTCAAGATAAAGGCACTGTCTCTCCTACTCAGTGTATCTGCAACTATATTCGCCTTGCCTGGATGATACTGAAGATCTAAGTCAAAATCCTTCAGTAGTTCTAACCATCTTCTTTGCCTCATGTTCAAATCTCGCTGCGTGAACACGTATTTCAAACTCTTATGATCAGTATAGATCTCTACCCGATCCCCGTATAAATAATGCCTCCACAACTTGAGTGAAAATACCACAGCTGCTAACTCCAAATCGTGAGTCGGGTAATTCTTCTCATGGTCTCGAAGCTGCCGAGACGTATATGCTATCACCTTTCCATGCTGCATCAATACACATCCAAGACCCTTCCCTGATGCGTCACAATATACTGTAAAGCCTCCCGCTCCTACTGGAAGCGTCAAGATCGGGGCTGAGATCAATCTCTTCTTCAATTCTTCAAATGATGCCTGACAGCTAGCTGACCAAACAAACTCTATGTCCTTGTGCGTCAAACGCGTTAAGGGTGCAGAGATCCTGGCAAAGTCCGCCACTAACCTTCTGTAGTAACAGCTAATCCTAAGAAACTTCGCACTTCTGTAACCGTTTTCGGGACCGGCCAATGCTCTACGGCCTCAATCTTCTTCGGATCCACTGACACTCCTGCTCCAGAAATTACATATCCCAGGAACGAAATGTGGTCTAACCAGAATTTACACTTGTCGAGCTTCGCATAAAGTTGATGCTCCCTCAATATCTGTAAGACAGTCCTAAGATATTTCTCATGCTCCTCTTCACTGCTGGAATAGACAAGGATATCATCTATGAACACCGCCACAAATTTATCCAAATACGGCAGAAAGATGCGGTTCATTAAATCCATGAATACTGCAGGGGCGTTGGTTAGTCCAAAGGGCATTACTAAAAACTCATAATGCCCATATCTAGATCTGAATGCTGTCTTCGGTATGTCTTGCTCTCGGACTCTTACTTGATAGTATCCCGACCGAAGACCGATCTTGGAAAAGACGCTGGCCTTGCTCAACTGGTCAAACAGGTCATCAATCCTTGGTAGCGGGTACTTATTCTTCACTGTTACTGCATTCAGCTTGCGGTAGTCGATGCACATCCTCGTCGACCCATCCTTCTTGGGAACTAGAATCACTGGCGCGGCCCAGGGCGATTTACTATCTCGGATGAATCCCTTAGACTTCAACTCTTCCTCATGTTGATACAACTTATCCTGTTCTGACGGCGACATTCTGTAAACTCTGTCTGCAATAGGCCTCGTTCCAGGGTTCAACTCAATGCTAAATTCTACCTCTCTGACTGGCGGTATCCCTGGGAGCTCATCAGGGAAGACGTCGAGAAAATCTTCGACAACTCTCGGAATCTGTCCTGGCTCTGACACTGCTGCTGAGATGACGCCTTCGGCCTGATTCTTCAAGGTTCGAGTAAAGATGAACTGTTCCATCCCAGGAACGCTGAATATGACCCTACCTCCCCTACAATCAATGGTCGCATGACTGTCTCTCAACCAGTCCATGCCAAGAACAACATCAAAATTCCCCATAGGGAATTCAACCAATGATACGGGCAATAAATGCCCACACACCTCTACCGGACATAAAAAGCGCACTCTGCTCACTTCTACGAGCCCATTGCCGGTGAGTATATCCATCCTCTTCGGCAATGCCTCAAATACTAGTCCAATCCGTGTAGCATATTGTGCAGAGATGAATGAATGAGTAGCGCCTGAATCAAATAATGCTACAGCGGGAAATGAGGTGACGAGAATTTTACCTGCCACCACGTCACTAGACGCTAGAGCCTCTCCCAAAGATAATGTGAGAGCCTGGCCCCGCGGAGCCCCTTGTTGCGGCCTTTCTCGACCATGCTGTTGCTGCCTCTGAGGGCCTTCGGCTTCCTGTGCTTGGCGAAACATCTGAGCCTGCATTGGTAGACGCTGGGCTAGGGGCCTTACTGCTAATACTGGCCCTCCACTCGGGGTTGCCACCAGAGCTGGCAACGCTGGAAACTGCTGAGCTGGCCCTCCTGGCCTCTGCATCACAAGACAAGTGGAGATACGGTGGTCTGAACTACCACACCTCAAGCATAAGCCATTCGCTGACCGACACACCTCCCTCGTGTGCCCTGCCTTCCTACAGAAGGTACAGCCCTGGGGTGCTCCCGGACGCTGCTGTTGGTTCCTCGGCTGCTGATGCCAAACTGGCGCTGTAGTAGCTGACACGGCCGCCCTCCGCGGTGCTCCTGCATCATGAATACGTACACCAGGTGCTGGTGCCGATGTTCGCTGTATTGCTCCTCCTCCAACCTGGGAATGAGATCTCTTCTGACCTCCTGTTCTCGATGCCAACCTCTGCTGGGTAAGCTCGTGCCTCCGAGCGGCCGTCAAAACAGCGTCAAATGTCTGGTAGTCGTGTCCCTCCACAAGCTACAGTAGTTCCAAGTGAAGTCCCTGCTGGAACCTCATAGCCTTCTCTGGCTCCGTTGCCACCATTGCTGGTGCGAAACGGCACAATCTGCAGAACTCTGCTGCATACCCATCTACGGTTTTGCCTGCTTGCTTGAGACTAATAAACTTCTGCTGGAGCTCATATCGAGCTACTACGCCAAAATACTTGGCCTTGAATTTTTCACTAAAGGTGGTCCAACGAACAGGGCGTCTTATACCAACTTCTTCTGATGCCCACCATTCGCGAGCAAGATCCTGAAGTACTAATTTGACCTGATTAACCTTCTAATCATCTGGAACCTTGGCTGCCACAAGAATGGCTTCGATGTCTTGAATCCAGGCATCCGCAGTGATGGCATCCTCCGTGCCATCAAAATACCTCGGGTTCAAGCGACGAAACCTTCCTGATGCTCCCGAGTCAGCCCCGACACTCCTCTCAAGAGCTAACTGAATCCCTTGGTTCAGCAACACGTTCTGCTCCTGCTGCCGAGTCTGTTGCTGTTGGTTAGTGACAAGAAACCCCCGGATGATCTCCAGGAGTGCTACGGCGTCTGGTACTGCCGTCGCTGCTGGTGCTGCAGGGGTTTCAATAACCTGTGGTTGTACTGTCTCTGGTTCCATTTCTGCTCGTGCCTGCACTGGAGAAGGTTCTCTCCCCTGTTGCTGCCCAGTCGAGCCATGCTCTTGCTGCTCTTCCTCATGGGCCTCACCCGCTACTGAGAATGAAGCACCCCTATAGAGAAGAATATAAGATTATCAAGTCCGGACGAGGAAGATTTTGAAGATGCAAGTCAGGTTAGAGATCAAGGCAAGGACAGAGAATTCGAAACCGAATTTCAAGGGGAACAAGTTTTGATTGAGACTCCTAATAATTCGCAATACCCCACAAGTCTAAAAAATGGACTTGCATGGGCCACCACTAAAACCTTATCACGCCCCAGTACCGAAATACGGAGACGGACTAGGCCAGCTACTCCATATGAGGTACGTAACGTCATACGGCGATCGTGGCTGTCGAGAGACTAGGAGGTACATGCTACAATCAAGTCTTCTATGGTCCCACAGAGTTTTATGTCTCAATCAATTAAATCACATCAGCAAATAAATGAACATTAAAGATAAAGCAGTAAGGCGTCCCTGACGCTTCATCAAAAATGATCATGAGAGACTAGCTTTATAATTTAGCTATCTCAGAGAGTCAGGAGTACAAAATTATACACAGCTGCAGTCTGTTTAATTACAATTATGTAATGACACAAAATATCAAGTAATCCGGCTAACAGGTGCCGGTGGCTAAATGCCGCACAAAATATAAGCAGGAGTGGTGGAGAAGAAATCCACTCGAGTCCTCGAACCGCCATGCTCCTAGTATGCACCATGGATGTCAGGGAGGAAGATCGTGTCCTCTGGCTCTGCTACGAGATCTGGCCAAACAAAACCAGCGGGGTCAGCCCCGAATAGCAAGTACCGCCAAAGGGGCACAAGAGTTAAGATTAAAAACCCAGTTAATAGAATGATTGATAATAGTAATACTTATGCTACTATTATAGGGTAGCGCAACATCTTCGAACCCATATGGCACCCTTACAACCAAACAAGGACAAAAGGTGCCGCATGGAGTCGGGACGTGTCGTACTCTATAACATTCACATAAGTTAAAAGGTATAAGCAATAAAATCTCCTGATCGTGACTTCGGTCGATAGCCTATCACAGCACAATAACCAACCCAACAATCAAACAAGAACATGGGTTGGATCATGTACTATAATAGACCATGTTCCTCAGTCATTCACAGAAGTAGTACTTCACAACCAGAATAAGTCTTCTGTTCATAACTTCGGTCCATAGCCTGTCATTGTACGATAACCAACCCAACAATCAAACAAGAACATGGGTTGGATCACGTACCATGATAGTCCGCTTCCCTCAGTTATTCACGGAAGGTAATAGGATACAAGCAAGTCGTTTTCACGGCCAATCAAGTCTACGAGTCTCTAGTGGGACGAGGTTATCCTCGCGTCATGTTATTAGAAAATCCTCAGATCGTATCTTTCCAGCAAGGCTAGCCAACCCAGGGGTTCGCGTAGACAGGTATAATTGAGCACAGGTCCCTTGTAAGGCCACCTTGCTAAAACATATAATATATAGCAGGAATTAATCGGATACAGTCATCCACTCGTTGCAGATGACACAGTATCCGTGGAGACCAGCCGGCGCGTCAAGACAATATCTCAAGGCGGCTGGTGTAACACGATCTCGGGATTTTGCCCTCCCCATGCATCTAGTACATTTAGTTGCCTAATTTAACCCTAGGTGAAATCTTGGACTCACATGCTGTGGCCTGCATGATCATCCTCCTAAATGTCGTACTCAAGTACGAGTACCCCAAAAGAGGATCCATGTCAATCAGTATGTCAACATGTTCTACCCTCCTTGGTGTAACGCATCATTACAAATATGCCACGTAGAATTACGAGTCATTTGTCGAGCATGAACGAGAACTGGGACATTCAGGTACAAGTATCAGGTAGGAACACTTTGTTCACCGAGGTCACATTAGTGCTCATATCATGCTCAGGGCAAAAGGTGTAAGGATATATAGCATACACAAATATTTACATATATATATATTCAATATAATATATACATATAAAAATATAAGGTATAGGGGAGTCCAGGTCAGGGCGCGCTCAAGTCAGGCTACGCTCTGGTTAGCCTACGCTCAGGTCGGCGTACGCTCAGGTCAGCGTATGGAAGACATACGCTCCAAAAGGCAGCGTATGGACTCCATACGACTCCTTGTCTCCCAAGTGAGCGTATGCAAGACATACGCTCCCAAAAGGCAGCGTATGGACTCCATATGACTCCTTGTCTCCCAAGTGAGCGTATGCAAGACATACGCTCCCAAAAGGCAGCGTATGGACTCCATACGACTCCTTGTCTCCCAAGTGAGCGTATGCAAGACATACGCTCCCAAAAGGCAGCGTATGAGGACTGCGCTGCGCTAAAGAGCGTGCGCAACTCAGTGGCACGAGCTAAAAAGCTCTCGCACTACTCACTGTCTTCTCCAAACAGCAAGAACTCCATGGGTTGAACCCAAGCTTCAAAAGTCCATAACTTGGTCAAAATAAGTCCAAATCCAACTTTTCAAAGGTCAAAATTGGGTAGAACAAAATTCTCTACAACATGGAACCATCAAAACTTGAAAATAATGAAGTTTGCTTGATCAAAACCAAAAAGATCCGAAAATGGTTAAAACCTAGATCTACAAAAATTAAAGCTTCAAAATAGAAAACTTCAAGTTCTACACTAGTATAGAATAAGGAGAAGAACATATTTTGACAAATAATTTTGTAAGAAAACATCAACAACATTTATGGATCCATCTCTTGAGCAAGTTGGTACTTGCCTTGGTTGGTGGAGGAAAGTAAATGAGAGGAAATAAATGAGAGGAGAGAGAATGAGTTGAGTTATTATATAGAATCTTGAACCCATGGGTTCATGATGAACCAAGGTGAACCAAGAATAGGTTACCCAAATGAGCCAAAACTGTAGGCCCAAATGCAGAAAATAAATTACGAAATAATATTTTATCGAATATTTTTGGAAAATACATGAAGAAATACAGCATATAAATATCGTATAAGTACAAAGTAAATACAATTTATCGGTTTACGTATTAAAATACGTATTCTAGGATCGGGGAGTGACACAACCCAATGTTTATCACAACCTAACATGTAAAAATATGAAACCTAACATTATATCCCTACATACAATAATTTATATACCTCAAAATATTATATTTAAAAATAACAATTTGAACTAATATTTAAAATCCAGTATTAAGAGTTAATATGCACACAGTCTCAGATTTGACAAGTTCAAACACAAAACTCAACCAATTTTTTTAAGAATTGAAACCTTGTGTATAAGATACATGTGCAGTGATGTAAACAAAACTAATAACATGAAATTTATATTTAAATTACGAATTTAAACTGGATAAGCAGAGAACCAGCCTCTAATACTGTACTGTATCAGAATATTGGGGTTTTGAGAATTTAAACATCAATAACATATTAATATGCATTTAGATGGGTTGATAATCAAAGTATAGCATGCATACGTGTCAGACAAAGTGTCTGTGTCTACTATATATATTCTCATGTTCCAATATAAAAATCAAATTCTATATCAAGACCAATATTTAGATTCCTACCAAGATTGCAAAGCAGGTGATTGATGTAATCAAGACAGTTTTATTATTATTATTATTTAATATAAGAATAATAGCAAGAAGGAAATAACGATAAAATCTGTTCTGCTTATCTGTTTAAAAGAAGGAACCATTTTGAAACCAGAGCTATAATATCAAATCCAAGATAAGGTCTAGCAAAATCATCGATTCATTATTTTAAGAAGAGATTCATAGTAAGAAGTTACACAAAGGTTTATAATACAGCTAAAGCTACTCCTACTCCTAAGCTAAATAATGAGAAACAAAACAAACAAAACAATTTTTTTTTAAAGACTGAACAAAAGTAGAGAAAACTTGTTCAAGATCATTTAAGATACAATCTGATAATCATATACGTCTATCCAAAATTATGGTGCTCTAAATCCTCGTCATGCTAGTAAGCAAGGCTACAATAATCACAGAGTCCTTGACTAAGGTACATACCTCTAGGTTCATGGTATTTAAAATTTCCGCATTGCCGCATGCGACGGCGAAAACCTTAAATTTCCACACCCGAGAAATAGGTCCAAAATCTGACTATATGTCCTCACTATGCCAGCTAACATGACTATCAAAGATTCTAGATCCCATAACTGAGGTGACTAGCCCATATAAATTTTTTTTTCTCAGAAGAAAAAAGCAAACATAACACAGGAACAACATAACAAATTGATCAGTCAACAAGGAACAGATGGAATCGAATTTCAAGATAGTTATAAGAGACAATTGTGGGAATGGAATAGAGAAGAACGGAACTTGCAGTAAGATCTCTAATGGTCTGTGCATCCTCGACTGTCCTGACGATAGCTCGTCCTGCTAGTTTTTTCTGGTCTGCTGACGATGCTGCGTGAACCGCTGCTGCTGAGAGAAATCAGAAATGATGAGAAAAAGTCTCTGTACAGACAGAGGTGCACCTCCAATGTAGCAGAAACGCCAACCTGAGTCGGCACAACAGGAGCTGTGGTCTCGAGGCCCTGATGAACAGGACGAGAGGTGGCCAGCCTCTCGATAGTATTCTCCGGACCGGAGCGATGAGATCATGTCTCCATAACCATCATAAAGACAGATCAAAACAAGAAGCAATTACTGGAAATGAAGCAAAAATTCAAGGGAGGACAGTTTATATTCAAGGGAAGGCAATAAACAGCAAATTTAGATAAAATGAATCTGATTAAGAGTTTTCCTAGTGTGATTGAGTACCCTCAAAAATATCCTAATCCTACTGCAGGCTGTAGTGATACTCTAGTTCGAATACCACTACATAAACTCGACCTGCATGGGCCACCATTAAAAATGTGTCACGACCCGCACCCTAGAGTAAGGGCACGAGACGTGGGTACGTCCAGCCTACGCCGCAGTGTCGACGGTAGAACGCTGTCCTAGGTCACAACATCTAATAGTTTAAGGTAATAAACAGTTATACTCCCTGAATGGGGGTGACATAACAGAATATATCTCAATCACATCTAAGGTAGAATACGATAAGATAGAATCATATAAAAGATGCAAAATCCAAATCCACAGAAAAAATAAATAGAGAGAAAGCTAAGTGTCTATGATAACTCCACTGACAACCAGAAATAATACAGATCCAAATATACAACTCAGTCTCCAATACTATGTAATAAGATAAAGATATCTATGGAGCAACAGTCTCTACAGCTAAGGGATCCGACTGGAAGTCCGGATCGCAAGTGTCCTCTAAGGCTATCCCATAGAAAGTATCTAAACAGGTCTCCTCCTCGTCCTCTGTAAAATTTTCAACAGGTCCAATCAGGACGGGAACGAGCACATATCTCTCAAAACAGTTCATAACAGGTTAGGAGTATAAATCATGCAATAGAGTAAAATACAGAAAATGCTGGAAAGGAAGTACGGGAAAAATAGGAGATACTTTGTAACTGAAAGTAATACATGATAAGTAAAGACTGTAAGTGGCTAAGTGATTTAGAGTACAATATGGTTATGTAAACGGCTTAGGAGCACATGAATACAACTAAAAAGCACATGAATACCTACTGGGGATAATGATCACATAACCAATTCTACTCATCCCGCCCCAATCAATACACAAAGATCCATTCAAGTTACGTTATTGGCACATGAATACAGCTAAAGATACGTGAACTCATGTAATGAGTAGTACATGAGGCACATGATAGTACATGAAGGCACATGAGAACATGTAAATACATGAACTAGTACGAGTACAAGGAGTACCTGATGCACATGATAAAGTACATGAACATGAAATACCCGATGCACCCGTAGAGGGATAACATCTCAGGAAAGGATCCATATAGTACTAATCCGTGAAGATACGTGTCAGCATCAAGTAAAGTAATCTAGAGCAAGAATATAGTCCAGACAGGTATGAAAAGATCAGAGAATGTACTCGCCTGTATCCTGAGTATCTGAAGAATATCTACTGTCCGAAGAGTGATGTCTATCTCCTATAGAACAGTACAAGTCACCATAAGTCTAAAATGATATAACAGACTGCAACAATGCATCTACATGAAGTTTGGGGTCAAACTGGACTAAAGTCAACTCTTGGTCAACTCTAGTCAACTAGACTAGTCAAACTAGGTCAACTAGGTCAACTAGGTCAATTCCTAGCCCAAACAAGTCTAACAAGTCTTACTAGGCCTAACCAAGCCTAGGCTAGCACTCACACAATCACAAGACAATGTGAACCACAACAATACATAATATAAAATAGATAATATATATAAATACATACCTTCATACATACATACATATCCACATTACATATATATTTATATATATAGGCATATGTTACATCATGCATATTTACATAGTTACATAGATATATACATTCATGCACATTTATATACATACTTTTATACATTATATATGTTAACATTCATTACAATTATATTTTACTTATACCTTTGATTGATTCATTCATTCATATATGACATTCATTCATGCATTTATACATTCATTCATATCCCATATGCATGCATATTTCAGTTCAGGTATTATATTCATTCACATATCATTAAGTTGCATACATATAATCATTTTTATTACATGTCATTCATGCATATTACATACTTACATGCATCTATACATTATATATGGATATAATACATTATCTTGCATGCTTGCATTCATATATTACATTCTATATTACCTGTATACATGTATTTCCTCCATTCATTCATGCTTGCATCATATACTCTACATTACCATACATGTTATCATTATATATTGTATTATAATATTTATACATTATACATTTATATCTATCATTACATATATATCGTGCATTCATTATATACTTTCATGCATACATTGTATATCATTCTTTCATTCATGCATTGCTTATATGTATTGTATTAATTGTATTCCTATATGCTTGCATTCAACCATATATACATTAATGTAAAGAGAATATATATCATATATATATATTATTTCATTCATCTAACATATCATGCATTACATACTCTATATTCATTTAATATCCATACTACATAGGCTCATAGGTTACACAAAATACATATATTGTATAGTCACTCTTCTACTTAAAATCAATACTGTACCAATTGGGCATTCACTAAATTCTAGGATTAAAGTATGTCTTAGTCCTTTGTGTTAGCTTTCCAAAACTTTAATCGGATCGCATTTTCGTGTCCGGAAGCTCCCGAAATCGCAAAAACACTGAAACGCGTTCGTCTTTCGTACAACTGACACTCAAATAATTCTACAGAAAGTTACAGAAAGAATTTAGCTTATTAAAATATATATTTGGAAATCTAACTTCGATAAGGTTCTTTTAAAAAAATGGAAGATAAATCGGAGTTCTAAGCTAAAAGTTATGACATTTCTAAGTTGCTTTGGTTAATAAAAACGTGGATGAATATTATGACGAATTTGAGTTGTTTTGGACAAAAGAACACATATAGGCCAAGATACTTAGATACAAACATAGGTATCCAAATGAAACTCATTCTAACCATCCTAACTAAGATCAATCCACTCTCTAACCATTATAAAACTAAATTTAAATATCTATTTAAACTATTATCATACATACATACACATGGGGTATCCTAATTTGGGATCTATCAAGTAGGACACAAGACATATATCTAAAATCCTCAAGAGAGCTCCAAATGGCCTAACTAAGATCAATCCACTCTCTAACCATTATAAAACTGAATTTAAATATCTATTTAAACTATTATCATATATACATACACATGGGGTGTCCTAATTTGGGATCTATCAAGTAGGACACAAGACACATATCTAAAAGTTATGACATTTCTAAGTTGCTTTGGTTAATAAAAATGTGGATGAATATTATGACGACTTTGAGTTGTTTTGGACAAAAGAACACATATAGGCAAAGATACTTAGATACAAACATAGGTATCCAAATGAAACTCATTCTAACCATCCTAACTAAGATCAATCCACTCTCTAACCATTATAAAACTGAATTTAAATATCTATTTAGACTATTATCATACATACATACACATGGGGTGTCCTAATTTGGGATCTATCAAGTAGGACACAAGACACATATCTAAAATCCTCAAGAGAGCTCCAAATGGCCTCAAATTTGAATCTAAAAAGGACACATGCATGAGGATGGATCCTACGGATTCAAAACTAATTTATATGCAAAGAAAATCGATTTAGAGGATAGGTTTTACCTATTGGGAGTGGAATCCCAATGAAATCCTTTAGGACGTGGCTCCGATACGAAGATCCCTCAAAGTGGACACTCCTCCTTGCACTCCTCTTCCAATCCTTGGTAGCACCATTTCCTTGGAGAATGGGAATGATTAAGGGAAGGTTTGGTGAAGGAATGATTTGATTTGGAGATCAAATCAATGGCAAGGCTCTCTAAAATTGGGGAAGAATAAAAGGAAAATAAAAGAGGCAAGATTGTAATGAATGAAATGAATCATTCTCCCCTAAAGGTGGCTGCCATAAAGAGTCCATTAGGGCTAATGGGAAATGTCATAATTGTCCCTCTCTAGTCTCATATGGTTAAGTCTAGACTAGGTTCAAGTTTGGGGTCAAAATGATCTAGTATTTAGTCTCTAACTTAACAGTTCTAACATGATAAAAATTAGTTTAATTAACTAACTTAATGTTGGGTCTTGTGAGCCATGCTTAACTTAATATTGGGTCCCATCTAGAGTTTAAGATATCCGGGTCACAATACAAGTCGGAACGAGACGAAACTCAAACCCGACTAAACAAATCCAATAAAAACAATATTAAAAATATAAAATTTTCCTAAAATATTAAAATATGAAAAATGACCAAAATTATAATACATCAATTTAAATATTATTAAAATAATCTAAAATTTACCAATTAATCAAAATTCTAAATAATTCAAAAGTCACAAAATAACCAAAATACCCTTAGCCTAAAAAATTGTAAATAGTCATTCTAATCACATAGTTAGGTCCCCATGGTCTTGGTTAGTCTCTAGGCTCAACAGTTCTAGAGTTCACCAGCTAATACATCAAAATTATAATTCACCAATTTTAAATAGTATTAAATTAATTAAAAATTCCCATAAATCATAAATCCTATTATTAAATAATAAACTTTTACCAAAGTTCAAAATTACCCTCATTTGGAAAACTGAGTGTTACAATCCTACCCCCCTTAGAAAAATTTTGTCCTCGAAATTAAAATGGTCGTACTTCTTCTAGAGTCTCGTCCCCAACAATCATGGTCTCAGAACTTACCTAAATCATACGATTAAAAAGGATGGCATACAGGGTCATGGCATATGCTGGTAGTGAAAGTCTCATCTAGGTATACTAGTTACACTAGACCAAAACAATCATAAGGTATCAAAACTTACAAACAATCAGGGGTGTTAAACTGGAAAAGATACAGAATAACAAATTATCAAGGCTTTAAGGCATAATCAAAATCAAAATTTAAAGCACAAATGTCGAGCATTAAAATCCAATCACAATATATATAGATATATATATATATATAGAGAGAGAGAGTGTTAGAAGGGGAAAAGCTAGCATTATGTAAAGGTTATGTGGTTCGTGTGTGTATGAGTGTATGTGGACATGTTCATATGGTTAGATAGTAGGCATGTGTGTATGTGAAATATACATGAAAGTGTATATGAGGATTTGGGTTTCAAAATAATAGCTATCCAGTTACACTTGTCACTTCCCGTTCCCAAAATACGTATTCTAAATACATGTACTGCTGGAATGTATTCATTTAATATTTATCATGTATTGTTCTGTATTTAATTTCCTTTAATTTCCTGCTAATTATTTTCTGTATTTTATTTCTGCATTTTACTTTCTGCTTTTATACTCTGCTTTAGCTTTGTTTTGGGTTCGGCTTGAATTGGTTTAATTATGTTGGTTCATCTTGAACCGAAACAAACCCCCACCTACCACCACCCCTTCATTTAAAGTCCAAACCCTTTCTCTCTCTCTTCATTACTTCTTCTCACTACTCTTCTTCTTTCTCATAACTCTCCCACCAACCTAGAATAGATAGGCAAGTGCCAACTTGCTTCTTAATAGATCTTCATTTTTGTTGTTCCATTGTCTTCCTCTCAATATTCTAAGATACTTTAGTGCTTGGCATTTTTAATTTCTATGGCTAAATTCTTCTAGATCTAAGTTTATAGTATTTTCGGATTTCTTGGGTTTTGATCTATTTAATATTGTTATTTCCAAGTTTTGATGGTTCCATGTTATAGAGAATTTCGTTCTACCCCATTTTGACCTATGGAAGTCCAAATTTGGACTTACGGTGAAGGTTTTATGGAGCTTGGAAGCCAAGGGTTCCATGACCATCCTTCTCAGGTTTTCTGAGAAGATGGGTCCCCACTTTCTCAGCCGCATGAGATTTTATTTCTCAGCCACGTGAAATCTTTTTTTCCACAGCATGAAATCTTTATTTCCCAACCGCATGAGATTTTTATTCCTCAGCCGCATGAAATTTTATTTCCTAATCGCATGAGATTTTTATTCCTCAGCCGCATCAAACATTATTTCCCAACCGCATGAGATTTTTATTTCTCAGCCGCATGAAATTTTATTTCCCAACCGCATGAGATTTTTATATCTCCGTCGCATGAAATTTTATTTTCCAACCGCATGAGATTTTTATTCCTCAGCCGCATGAAATCTTTATTTCCTAACCGCATGAGAAATCTTTATTTCTCAGCCGCATGAAATCTTTATTTATCAGCCACGTAAAATCTTTATTTTCCACAGCATGAAATCTTTATTTCTCAATCGCATGAGAAATCTTTATTTCTCAGCCGCATGGAATTTTATTTCTCAGCCGCATGAAATCTTTATTTCCCAACCGCATGAAATCTTTATTTCCCACAGCCGCATGAAATCTTTATTTCTCAGCCGCATGAAATCTTTATTTCCCAACCGCATGAAATCTTTATTTTCCACAGCCGCATGAAATTTTTATTTCTCAGCCACGTGAAATATTTATTTCCCAGCCGCATGAGATATTTATTTTTCAGCCGCATGAGATTTTATTTTCCAGCCGCATGAGATTTTTATTTTCCAGCCGCATGAGATATTTATTTCCCAGCCGCATGAGATATTTATTTCCCAGCCGCATGAGATTTTTATTTCCCAGCCGCATGAGATATTTATTTTCCAGCCGCATGAGATTTTATTTCTCAGCCGCATGAGATTTTTATTTCCCAGCCGCATGAGATATTTATTTCCCAGCCGCATGAGATTTTATTTCCCAGCCGCATGAGATTTTTATTTTCCAACCGCATGAGATTTTTATTTCAATAATTGATCATGAGATTAATAATTTATCATGCGTTCCTAGATAGAACTAAGAGACTGGCTAGTCGTCTTATTGAATTAAATGGAATAAGACATGTTCATATTTGCAATCGATTGACCAATCCCGAATATTGACATATAGATACATGCAGGCTACAATTTATTTATTTATTTTACGAAAGCAGCATGTGCACTTTATGGTCAAGGCATAATTATTTCGTGTTTAGTTTTAATTATTGCATTACGCTATGTAAGGCCTACAACCTAACCGCACGGGTATCGTTGTAGAGTTGGACATATCGTACCTTGTACGGAAGTACTCATTCTGAAATGACCATGATCCACGGCATAGGATTTTACTTAACATAGAGGCTACTAAGTTAAATAAAATAATAATTGCATGGAGAGAATGGATTCCCGAGTTCTTACATGGCAGTCCTCTTTGGGACTATTAGCGTCCAACAGGCCGGCTGGTTCCCACAGATACTGCAAATATGCCACACGGGCAGGGAGCAGTATCTGCTTATATTATTGTATATTGTATATTGACGACGGACGTCCCGCTGGGACTCGTCTAATTCATGATTGGCGCAATTGATTGATTGGATAGACTAGCCTTGCTTGCCCATAGTAAGAACTGAGAAATCCTTATTGCATAATTCCAGGATAACTTGGGACTCACAGTAGTAAGCCGTAGGAGTTGGATGGCCGTTTAAGTTGATTTGTTTGTGTACTGTACCTACTCTGTTACCTAATTGAGATGATCAGAGCATCAGGACCTGACGGGCCAACTTCTATCCTTGTTTGGTTGGGAGGTTGGTTCGAAGTGTCGTGATGTTACGTGAATTCCAGTAGCAAACAGAGATCTATTATTATATTCTCTTATTTACTGGTTTAATGCCTCATATCGTGCTTCCTTGCGGTACTTGCTATTAGAGGTCTAACCTCTCTGGTTTTGCATGGCCAGATTTAGAGCCGGTTTCCGAGGACTCAGCTTACCTCTACCTCCAAGATGGTCAATACTAGAGGAATGATTGTAGGAGGACTCGAGTGTGTTCCTTACTTCCCCGCTCGTCTTGTTAATTACTTTACATTTTGCCGCTTGGCACCGACATGTTAGTCAGATAGTCTTGCACTTACTTTTACATAATTGTAATTAAGTCAGACTGCAGCTGATAACAATTGTATATATGTTGCTATATCATCTGGCTATGTTTTGTAAAGCCAAATCTCAAAAATATTTTGACTAAGCGTTTGGGACGCCTTATTGCTTTATCTTAAATGTTCTCTGTTATTGCTTCTTGTTTGAATGATTGAGACAATAGATGTGAAGTGACCATAGCGAGACTTTCATGTAGTATGCACCCCCTTGTCTTTTAGACAGCATTGATCGTATTATACGGTATTCATCTACCCGTAATACGTAGCTGGCTGAGTCATTCTCCGCTCTCCAGTATTCTGGTTCTGGGGCGTGATAAGGTTTTAGTGGTGGCCCATGCAGGTCTGATTTCAGACTTGTGGGGTATTTTGATTTATAGGATGTCTCAATCACACATGTTCTCCCTTGATCTCATGATTCGTTACTCTCGACTCTAGCTTGACATTCCGGTATCCTTTGACTTCATTGATCTTTCCTGTTCGATCGTTTGATTGTTCTCTTGTCCCTTTTCTTAGGGGAACGTCGTCCGTATCTGTCTGGATTGGGCAACAACAACAAGGGCAACATGACCAGGTCGGTCAGTAACAAGGGCCATTACTACCTCAAGAGACTATCCAAGAAGAAGTGATAGTGGAACCAGCAGCTGGACCACAGTATCTGGAGGTTCCAACGCTACCGATAGTTCCACCGACCCCTGTAGAAGTGGATACACCAGCCCTTCTGGAGATCATGAGAGGGATGATGGCTACTCAGCAACATCAAATGTTAGTCCAGCAACGTATGCACGCTCAGTTACAAGAGCAGAATGTACTACTTAACCAAGGATTGCAGACAGCTTTGGAAAGAGGGACGAGGACAGATTCAGGAGCGTCAGCCAGGTTTTGCAAGTACAACCCCCGTCGTTTCGAGGACACGGAGGATGCCATCTCAGCAGATGCATGGCTTAAGGATATTGAGGCTATTCTGACAGCAGCTAAGGTGCCGGCAGAAGAACATGTGGATCAGGTGAAGTTGTTACTTCAGGATCTCGTACGTGATTAGTGGGAATCAGAGGAGGTAGGCATCAGACGTCCTGTGGCTTGGAACGATTTTACAGCAAGATTCAAGACAAAGTATTATGGAGTTGTGGCACAGTTTGAGCTACAACAGAAGTTTATCAACCTCAGGCAGGCCGGCAAGACTGTAGATGCTTATGCAACAGAGTTCTGCAGATTGAGTAGGTTCGCCCCAGAGATGGTAGCAACAAAGAGCTAGAGGGCTATGAGGTTCCAGCAAGGGTTTCATCTTGAGCTCTTACAATTGATAGAGGGACACAATTACCAGACTTTTGATGAAGTATTGACGGCGACTCGAAGGCATGAGATAACCGTTCAGAGGATTGCGGCCAGGACTGGGGGTCAGAAGAGATCCCACAGTCAGATTGAAGGAGGAGGGGGATAGCGCCCCGAACAACAGCACCATCCCTTGTCGTTCGCATTCACGATGTGGCAATACGAGGGCCAGCACCACCACCCAGGCAACAGCAGCAACAGAGGAAGAACCAGCAACCCCCAGTGGGCTGTACTTATTATAGGAAGGTAGGACACACTAGAGATATGTGTCGGACATTGAACGGGTAGTGTTTGATATGTGGACACCCAGGTCATCGGGTTACCACATGTCTCATGAATTCGAGGTCAGGAGGACCAGTGCGACAATTTCCTGCTCTGCCAGCACCAGGGGCAGGCTAGTATCGAGGACCAGTGGTGGCAGTTAGGCCATTGGCACAACGCCCGTTAATGCCGCAGGCTCAGATATTTCGGCAGCAGGGACCGTCGATACAGCAACACCAACCTAGACCACCCCAGCATTATCAAGGCAGGAGCCAGCAGCAGCACCAGGTTAGGCCGCAGCATGGAAACCAACAAGGAGGTCGAGGACAGGCATTCACTCTGTCCTTGGAAGAGGCATTGGCATCGAAAGATGTTGTGGCAGGTAACATTCTCGTCGCCTCTTATCCCGCAGTAGCATTGTTTGATTAGGGAGCATCACATTCATTTATATCTGCACAATTTACGACACGGCTAGGAATGGAGTTCGAGGCATTGCCAGGGAGGTTGAATATACTCACTGGTAATAGGCTCGTAGGAGTTAGTAGAGTTATTCTAGCATGTAGCATTATAGTTTGCGGGCATTCCTTACCCGCCCGGTTGATAGAATTTTCTGTTGGAAATTTCGACGTTATCTTAGGCATAGACTGGCTGAAAGACAGTCATGCGACAATAGATTATCGTAGAGGGAGTGTATCTTTTGACATCCCAGGCATAAAGCGGTTCACCTTAGTCAGATCAGTGGCAACTCAACAAGAGCAGGGAGTAGTGACGACAATGGACGAAGTTGAAGTTCCGAAGGTAGTTGAAGAGTTTCTAGACGTATTTCCTGAAGAACTTCCAGGTCTACCACCGATTAGAGATATTGAGTTCAGTATAGAATTGGCACCTGGAACTAAACCGATATCAGATCGAGTTTATAGAATGGCGGATTCCGAGCAGGCCAAGGTATATCAGCACATAGAGGAACTGAAGGAGAAGAAGTTCATCCAAGCTAGCGTGTCACCATGGACAGCACCAGTGGTACTTGTGGGAAAGAAGGACGGGTCATCCAGATTGTGCATCGATTACAGGAAGCTTAACGCGGCAACAGTAAAGAACAAGTACCTACTACCCAGGATCGACGACTTATTTGATCAGTTGAACAAAGCTAGAGTTTTCTTCAAGATAGATCTTCGTTCAGGGTATCATCAAGTGAGGGTTCGGAAAGAGGACATTCCTAAGACAGCATTCAGGTTGAAGTATGGGCATTATGAATTCTTAGTAATGCCATTTGGGTTGACCAATGCTCCAGCTATATTTATGGATTTGATGAACCGCATCTTTATGCCATACTTGGACCAATTTGTCGTTGTGTTTCTCGATGACATTCTTGTATATTCAACTAATGAAGAGGAGTATGAAGACCACCTTAGGAAAGTGTTGTAGGTTCTGAGAGAGAACCAGTTGTACGCCAAGCTCAGCAAGTACGAGTTCTGGATGGATCGCATTTCATTTTTAGGTCACATCATATCAGGAGCTGGAGTAGCAGTGGATCCCAAGAAGGTAGAAGCCGTAGAGAGTTGGCCAGTACCCAAGACCGTAGCTGATGTACGGAGTTTCTTAGGATTGGCAGGATATTACAGAAGGTTTGTATCAAATTTTACAAGACTTTCAGCGCCCATGACACGCTTAACACGGAAGGATGTGCCATTCGTCTGGTCGGCAGAATGCCAGACATCATTTGAGAATCTGAAACAGAAGTTGATATCAGCACCTATTCTTACATTGCCAGTTGGACCCGGAGGTTTTACCGTTTATTATGATGCGTCAGGTAAAGGACTTGGATGTGTACTCATGCAACATGGGAAGGTGATAGCATATGCATCTAGGCAGCTCCGAGACCACGAAAAGAATTATCTGACTCATGACTTGGAGTTGGCAGCAGTAGTATTTGTTTTGAAGATATGGAGGCATAACTTATATGGTGACCGAGTAGACATGTACACAGACCATAAAAGTCTGAAGTACATCTTTACCCAGAAGGAACTGAACATGAGGCAGAGAAGATGGTTGGAGTTGATCAAGGATTACGACGTGGAGCTTCAGTATCATCCAGACAAGGCTAATATGGTAGCAGATGCTCTCAGTAGGAGAGGCGACGCATTTATGTTAACAACACAGAGGCATATCTTAGAAGACCTTCAGAAGATGGGTATCGAGGTTATACTTCCTAGTGATGTAGGAGTTCTGGCGAGTCTACAAGTTCAATCCGACTTGGTAGACAGGATCAAGGCAGCTCAGGCACAAGACCCAAGGATTCAGAAGCTTAGGACAGAATGTGAGTCAGGACTCAGGAAGGAGATGAGAATTCATGAAGATGGTACACTTAGGTTTGGGTCACGTCTATGTGTTCCTGGTGGAGATATCAGACAGGAGGTTATGACAGAAGCTCACAGCTCTCAGTATTCCATACACCCTGGAGGGACCAAGATGTACCAAGATATCATGTAGCACTTCTGGTGGAACGGGATGAAGAGGGAGATAGCTAGATTTGTTTCCCGTTGCTTGGTATGTCAGCAAGTGAAGGCAGAACAGCAGAGGCCAGCTGGGTTATTGCAACCGCTTTCTATCCCGAAATGGAAGTAGGAACATATTACAATAGACTTTGTGACCGGTTTACCGAGATCACCAAGTGGTAAAAATACTATTTGGGTGATAGTAGATCGGCTTACAAAGGTGGCGCACTTTCTTCCTTTCAGAGTAGGACAATCTACGAAAAAGTTGGCAGAGTTGTATATGCAACAGATAGTCAGGCAGCATGGAGTCCCTGTCAGTATTGTGTCAGACAGACATACCCATTTTACATCACATTTTTGGAAGAGTTTACATCATAGCTTGGGTACCAAGTTAAGATTTAACACGGCTTACCATCCACAGACAGACGGACAATCAGAAAGAACAATTCAGACTTTGAAAGACATGTTGCGAGCTTGCACTCTGGATTTTGGAGGATCTTGGGAGAGCCACCTGCACTTAGTCGAATTCTCATACAACAACAGTTATCAAGCCAGTATCCAGATGGTGCCATTTGAAGCACTATATGGTAAGAAGTGTAGGTCGCCACTAGCATGGGACGATATCGGGGAGAGAAAGATGTTAGGCCCGGAGATGATTGTTCAGACAGTGGAAGTGGTCAAGGGAATTAGAGAGCGACTTCGAGTTGCGCAGGATCGGCATCGTCATTGGACGGACCAGCATCGTAGGCCGCTAGAGTTTTCTGTTGGAGACCACGTGTTCTTGCGGATCTCACCTACCCGTAGGGTCATTAGGTTTGGCGTTCGCGGGAAGTTGAGTCCGCGGTACGTAGGCCCATTTGTTATTCTTGATAGGATAGGTGATGTTGCTTATCGTTTATCCCTTCCACCTTCGTTACGAGAGGTACATAACGTATTTCATGTATCTCAGTTGCGAAGGTATGTATCGGACCCAAGCCATGTCCTTGATCATTCTGAGCTGGTTGTTGGTACCAACCTGTCTTACGAGGAACAGCCTATGTCTATTTTGGATCGAAGAGAGAAGATACTCAAGAACCAAACAATTAGTCTTGTCCGGGTTGCTTGGGGTCATCACTCTTTAGGGAAGTCAACGTGGGAACGTGAGGATGATATCCGATCACGGTATCCGCACCTGTTTGACTCACAAGGTATATCTCTCTCTGTATACCTTGATTGTCTTAACTCCTCATGCTTGTCACCTTATGAGTAGAATTGCTTGATGTCGTAGATTACTAAACAAAGATACGCTACTTGCTGTTATCATTGTAGAATAATTACTTACTCAATTTACTTGTATTTAGATTAGTTTAGCTTTGACGTTTCTATCCTGCTTGGATCTGAAATTCCGAGGACGAAATTTTTCTAAGGAGGGTAGAGATGTCACTTTCCGTTTCCAGAATACGTATTCTAATTACATGTACTGCTGGAATGTATTCATTTAATATTTATCATGTATTATTCTGTATTTAAATTCCTTTAATTTCCTGCTAATTATTTTTGTATTTTACTTTCTGCTTTTATACTCTGCTTTAGCTTTGTTTTGGGTTCGGCTTGAATTGGTTTAATTATGTTAGTTCATCATGAACCGAAACAAACCCCCACCTACCACCACCCCTTCATTAAAAGCCCAAACCCTTTCTCTCTCTTCATTAATTCTTCTTATTACTCTTCTTCTTCCTCATAACTCTCCCACCAACCAAGAAGAGATAGGCAAGTGCCAACTTGCTTCTTGATGGATCTCCATTTTTGTTGTTCCATTGTCTTCCTCTCAACATTCTAAGACACTTTAGTGCTTGGCATTTTCAATTTCTATGGCTAAATTCTTCTAGATCTAAGTTTATAGTATTTTCGGATTTCTTAGGTTTTGATCTATTTAACATTGTTATTTCTAAGTTTTGATGGTTCCATGTTATAGAGAATTTCGTTCTACCCTATTTTGACCTATGGAAGTCCAAATTTGGACTTACGGTGAAGGTTTTATGGAGCTTGGAAGCCAAGGGTTCCATGACCATCCTTTTCAGGTTTTCTGAGAAGATAGGTCCCCACTTTCTCAGCCGCATGAGATTTTATTTCTCAGCCACGTGAAATCTTTATTTCCCACAGCATGAAATCTTTATTTCCCAACCGCATGAGATTTTTATTCCTCAGTCGCATGAAATTTTATTTTCCAACCGAATGAGATTTTTATTCCTCAGCCGCATGAAACTTTATTTTCCAACCGCATAAGATTTTTATTTCTCAGCCGCATGAAATTTTATTTCCCAACAGCATGAGATTTTTATTCCTCATCCGCATGAAATCTTTATTTCCTAACCGCATAAGAAATCTTTATTTCTCAGCCGCATGAAATCTTTATTTCTCAGCCACGTGAAATCTTTATTTCCCACAGTCTTTATTTCCTAACCGCATGAGAAATCTTTATTTCTCAGCCGTATGAAATCTTTATTTCTCAGCCACGTGAAATCTTTATTTCCCACAGCATGAAATCTTTCTTTCCCAACCGCATGAGAAATCTTTATTTCTCAGCCGCATGGAATTTTATTTCTCAGCCGCATGAAATCTTTATTTCCCAACCGAATGAAATCTTTATTTCCCACAGCCGCATGAAATCTTTATTTCTCAGCCGCATGAAATCTTTATTTTCCAACCGCATGAAATCTTTATTTTCCACAGCCGCATGAAATCTTTATTTCTCAGCCATGTGAAATATTTATTTCCCAGCCGCATGAGATATTTATTTCCCAGCCGCATGAGATTTTATTTCCCAGCCGCATGAGATTTTTATTTCCCAGCCGCATGAGATTTTTATTTTCCAGCCGCATGAGATATTTATTTTCCAGCCGCATGAGATTTTATTTCCCAGCCGCATGAGATATTTATTTCCCAACCGCATGAGATTTTTATTTCAATAATTGATCATGAGATTAATAATTTATCATGCGTTCCTAGATGGAACTAAGAGACTGGCTAGTCGTCTTATTGAATTAAATGGAATAAGACACGTTCATATTTGCAATCGATTGACCAATCCCGAATATTGACATATAGATACATGCAGGCTACAATTTATTTATTTATTTTACGAAAGCAGCATGTGTACTTTATGGTCAAGGCATGATTATTATGTGGCTAGTTTTAATTGTTGCATTACGCTATGTAAGACCTACAACCTAACCGCACGGGTATCGTTGTAGAGTTGGGCATATCGTACCTTGTACGGAAGTACTCATTCTGAAATGACCATGATCCACGGCATGGGATTTCACTTAACATAGAGGCTACTAAGTTAAATAAAATAATGATTGCATGGAGAGAATGGATTCCCGAGTTCTTACATGACAGCCCTCTTTGGGACTATTAGCGCCCAACTGGCCGGCTGGTTCCCACAGATACTGTAAATCTGCCACACGGGCAGGGAGCGGTATCTGCTTATATTATTGTATATTGTATATTGACGACGGGCGTCCCGCTGGGACTCGTCTAATTCATGATTGGCGCAATTGATTGATTGGATAGACTAGCCTTGCTTGCCCATAGTAAGAACTAAAAAATCCTTATTGCATAATTTCAGGATAACTTGGGACTCATAGTAGTAAGCCGTAGGAGTTGGATGGCCGTTTAAGTTGATTTGTTTGTGTACTGTACCTACTCTGTTACCTAACTGAGATGATCAGAGCATCAGGACCTGACGGGCCAACTTCTGTCCTTGTTTGGTTGGGAGGTTGGTTCGAAGTGTCGTGATGTTACGTGAATCCCAGTAGCAAACAGAGATCTATTATTATATTCTATTATTTACTGGTTTAATGCCTCATATCGTGCTTCCTTGCGGTACTTGCTATTAGAGGTCTAACCTCTCTGGTTTTGTATGGCCAGATTTAGAGCCGGTTCCCGAGGACTCAGCTTACCTCTACCTCCAAGATGGTCAATACTAGAGGAATGATCGCAGGAGGACTCGAGTGTGTTCCTTACTTCCCCACTCGTCTTGTTAATTACTTTACATTTTGCCACTTGGCACCGACATGTTAGTCGGATAGTCTTGCACTTACTTTTACATAATTGTAATTAAGTCAGACTGCAACTGATAACAATTGTGTATATGTTGCTATATCATCTGGCTATATTTTGTAAAGCCAGATCTCAAGAACATTTTGACTAAGCATTTGGGACGCCTTATTGCTTTATCTTAAATGTTCTCTGTTATTACTTCTTGTTTGAATGATTGAGACAATAGATGTGAAGTGACCATAGCGAGACTTTCATGTAGTATGCACCCCCTTGTCTTTTAGACAGCATTGATCGTATTATATGGTATTCATCTACCCGTAATACGTAGCTGGCTGAGTCATTCCCCCGCTCTCCAGTATTCTGGTTCTGGGGCGTGACAACACTACTCATGGCATATTGGTTAACAATCTACAATGCACAACCTATTTACTCATAGCATGCATGGCTAACCATATATATATATATATATATATATATATATATATATATATATATATATATTTTATAACATGTATGCATAAACTCTATGTATATCTTTTTTATATATATATATAAAAAAGATATATATTTTTATATATATATATATATATATATATATAGAATGAGGTAGAGATTTAGTTATGTATCTATATACATTATAACATGTATGCATAAACTCTATGTATATCTATATAGATATATAAACATAACATAGAGAGGAAGGGTTAGGTTTACATGGCAGTTGTAAACATTAGTGTAGAGTGTCAAGAGTACAGGGATTATAACTTAAAATGAAGGGTTCAATCATTCAGTTCAGTTTAACATTACATATTAAATCTGAAATTGAACTAAACATTTAAAATCAATGTGAAAAATGTTAACATGTATTCAGTTTTAGAATTTTGGAGAAATTCGAACATCAAACCAACCCAATGTTTATCACAACCTAACATGTAAAAATATGAAACCTAACATTATATCCCAACATACAACAATGTATATACCTCAAAATATTACATTTAAAAACAACAATTTGAACTAATATTTAAAATCCAGTATTAAGAGTTAATATGCACACAGTCTCAGATTTGACAAGTTCAAACACAAAACTCAACCAATTTCTTTAAGAATTGAAACCTTGTGTATAAGATATATGTGCAGTGATGTAAACAAAATTAATAACATGAAATTTATATTTAAATTACGAATTTAAACTGGATAAGCAGAGAACCAGTCTCTGATATTGTACTGTATCAGAATATTGGGGTTTTGAGAATTTAAACATCAACAACATATTAATATACATTTAGATGGGTTGATAATCAAAGTATAGCATGCATACGTGTCAGACAAAGTGTCTATGTCCACTATATATATTCTCATGTCCCAATATAAAAATCAAATTCTATATCAAGACCAACATTTAGATTTCTACCAAGATAGCAAAGCAGGTGATTGATGAAACCAAGACAGTTTTATTATTATTATTATTATTATTATTATTATTTAATACAAGAATAATAGCAAGAAGGAAATAACGATAAAATATGTTCTGCTTATCTTTTTAAAAGAAGGAACCATTTTGAAACCAGAGCTATAATATCAAATCCAAGATAAAGTCTAGCAAAATTATCGATTCATTATTTTAAGAAGAGATTCATAGTAAGAAGTTACACAAAGGTTTATAATACAGCTAAAGCTACTCCTACTCCTAAGTTAAATAATGAGAAACAAAACAAACAAAACAAATTTTTTTTAAAAGGGGATACACTATACGGGCACATAAAACGTGTGCGTAAAAGCTTCGTCTTATCCCCAAGGCCGAGACAAGCAGCCATGGGACTCAAGAACTCAAGAAACCCCATCTCGGCCAAGACTTGATCCAACCATTCAAAGGCCAAACTTGCGTAAAATCGAGATTCCTACTACATGGAACTCTCAATCTCCAGAAACAACCAAGTTCAGTAGGTCAAAACCCAAGAAATCCGAAATGCAACAAACTTAGATCTACAAGAAATATACTATAGAAATTAAAAATGCTAAGTACTAAAGTGTCTTAGAATCTCGTGAGGAAGACAATGGAACAACAAAAATGGAGTTCCTCCATGAAGCAAGTTGCACTTGCTAAGCCTCTCTCTAGGTAGGTGGAGAGAGAGTTATTAGGAAGAAGGTGTTAATGAGAAAGTGAATGAGAAGAGAGAAGGGTTGTTGGGTTAATAAATGATGGATGGTGGTAGGTAGGGGTTTGCATACTAACCCAAACCATGCCGAACCCAACCGAACCCGATGCATGCCAAAGCCAAAATAAACCACATGAACCATGAAATGCTAATTAACCTAGGCCAATGCAAAACCCAAGACTAGCCAGTCAGGACAAGTCGAAATACGGGTCCGAGATACGTATACGTATACCAAAATACGTATAACAAAATCCGAGGATGACAACTCTACCCACCTTAAAAGAATTCTGTTCTCGAAATTTAATCAAGAGGCTAGAGATGTCGAGCAAGTTATACTAATCACAGGCAAGTTATACTAAGCAATCATTTATGCAAGCAAGGAATTAAAGCATAAAACATAAGAAAGACATTATACCTTACGAGTCAAGCAAGTCGGGATATCGCGATCGGATATCATCCTCACGCTCCCACGTTGACTCACCCAAAGAGTGATGACCCCAAGCAACACGGACTAACTTGATAGTCTTGTTCTTGAGTATCTTCTCTCTTCGGTTCAATATGGATACGGGTCTCTCCTCATAAAAAGGTTGGCACCAACAACCAATTCCGAATGATCAAGGACATTACTCGGATTCGGGATATACCGTCGCAATTGGGATACATGGAAGACATCATGCACCTCACGTAACGACGGCCAAAGAGCGAGACGATAGAACACATCACCTACTCGCTCTAGAATGTCGAACGGCCCTATATACCTAGGACTAAGCTTTTTCCGTACGTCGAAACGAATGACGCCACAGGTATGCGAGATCCTAAGGAATACATAGTCACCGATGGAAAATTCAAGGGGTCGCCGATGAGAATCGGCCCAATAACGCTGGCGATCTTGTGCAACTCGAAGATGATCTCTGACTTGTCGGACTACCTCAATAGTTCGTGTGATCATCTCTGGTCCAAGCATCTGCCTCTAGCCTATATCATTGTCACGACCCGCTACCCAAATCGTTGGGCCGGGCCGAGTCATGTCCAGCCTACGCTTGAGATAAAACGCAGTAAGCTGTTCTAGAAATAACAAGATAAGACTAAATGTGCTAACAGTTCTATAAGTAAATAAGAGTCATAAATGCTCCAAACACAAAAGTCGTCTCATATAGTAATAAGTCCAAGTACAAGTCTGAAATGTAAAACTGGATACATGTCCAGTTACAAAATACGTAGTCTAATACATGACTACACTAAATATCCTAAGCAACTATGCAAACTAGACGAGTTTCCCCATAGGTACATCCTCGTAAGATAAAGCCTGGTCCTCGGCAGTATCTCCATAATATGGGTCACAGAGCAACTCCTCCTCAGTAAGAATACCTACAACGTTATCCTGTCAGGACCGGAGCAAGTACAGAATCTAACAAACATATAATACTGATCATAGAATGAAAAGAAATGACATATAATGTTTATCCAGTTTTTGTTACATTTCATCATGGCAATAATTTATTGTTTTTAAAGCTTGAAAACTGTAGTAGGTGAGTGATCGGTCAATAGGTAATCAGGATGTATTGTGGTACATGTCAATTTTCTGAAGTGTATATACGTACCCTTAACGGCATCGGCGTACATCCATACGCAAATGCGGGATCAGACATATGGCAAGGTTACATATAGAATGTAGTAGTGCTCGGTAAATACATACGGAGAAGGGGGTCATGATCACGTACACTACTAACAGTTTTTCCCTTAAACCCGTTGTTAAACATGTAAGAGTTATGAAAACTGTCCTAAACATGGCAGAGACTAGAAGTAATACAACATGTAAGGTTTTAACTTGCTACCCCAAGGATCAGCATTTAACATGGTTAGAAATTTACAGTTTATGGTTATAGCAGTATGTAAAGTTTGTAGAGAGTACTTGCCTCTAACAAAGCAAGCTGCGATAAAAATGCTATAGATGCCTGGTAACTCGTCACTGTAGAAATAAATACATAAACTTAGTTTTTACACTAAGTTAAACACTAAGACACTAAGTGGTGCAACATGACTTGTGACTGGACACCTAGACAAAATGATGACTTTAGCATAGGAGACCAATGTGGGGTGACACAATACTCAAACTAACTTTCTAGGGTCTTTACACTAGTGTGGGGTGAGGTTCAATATGGCTATAACTCAAAATAATACAAAAAGTTGCAAGTCGTAATTATTCAATAAATAAATCAACTGTACATTGTGTTCCAACAATTTTTGAGATAGACAAAAAGCTCAATTTTACATAAAATAAAGTACCAAAATGATCCTTATTAATTATAGAAATTTATTATAATTTTTTTGGAATTTATTAACCAGTACATATATTTTATAAAAATCAGTTTTCATTAGTACACAGAAAATGAGTTCTGGTTTCATATGCCAAAACAGTGGCAAAACTGTAAATTAAATACTATAAAAATAATGATAAATTAGCTAAATTAACAAAGTATCTAAATACTATTTTTCCAAAATTTTAACAGCAATTAAAGTATTTTTAGAAATTTAAAAACAGCATGGTACACAATCTGAAATTAAATAATTAATTATCTGCGTATTTTGTTCATGTACATAATTTGAACCAGAGTTCAAATACAGGACCCAAGGCCATGAATCAAGTCCAATATGACTTGTACAGGTCTTGAATGTGTAAAAATACATTGGAACCCAAAAAACTCATGCTAGGCTTGGACACCAAATGGTTGCAGTAATTGAAATACACAAAAATACAAAGAGGTAAAAGTACATAATAAATATTAATATTTTAACAAGGTAAAATTATACATAGTAGTTATATAAATATGACAAGTGTATTTACATATATTAAAGTATAACATATGTACAATATTACGTAAATTATAGAGGTTAAACAGTTATGTATGCATACATATACATATATAACATATATATATAAGGAAATATATATATGAAAAAATAAATATATAATATATACATACACGTATATACACAATATATATATGTATAACAGTAAATATAATATATATAATAGTATACAAATATATACACAATATATATATATATATATATATATATATATATATATATATATATATATATATATATATATATATATATATATATATATATATATACATATATATATCCATTTATATATTAAAATGCTAAATATAGAAAATATATTTTTATACATATATAAATACTGTATATATACATATATAACAGTATATATATATATATATATATTTTTCAAATATATATATATATATATATATATATATATATATATATAATAAAATATATATACAGAAATACATATATACATATTTTTTTTTACAGAAATACATATATACATATATATATATAAATATATATATATATATAAAATAACATAAAACAAAACAAAACAAAAAAAAGAAAAAGAAAACAAACAATAGGGGGATTCGAACTCGGCCCAGGGGGTCGAGTTCTTGGGCGCGGTCGGGCTGGCAAGGGGGTCAGCCCGAGCTTCATGTTAGGGGGAGGGTTCGGGTTAAACTTATTTAGGTTTTAAGTTAATATATTTAAAACCCGATAAATCAAACTCTGTGTCCTGACAGTTAAGGACACAAGAGTCGCGTGTCCGTGCTAAGCACGACATGTACGGGTCTAGTCTTCCGTGTCCAGTCTTAGCATCATGCTCGTCAGGACACGGCGAACCACATATGTGTACACGAGACACGCATGACACAGTTTCGAAACTATTACTTACGTGTCCGACTTTGGGGGGGTTTCGAAGGTGCTGACGGCGGCTAGGGGCGTCGGGGAAGCGGCGCTCGGGTGGCGCTGCGTCCAGCTCGGCGTGGCACGTCGTATGGTGGTGGTGGATGGGGGTAATCGTCGTCGGGAAGGTGGCGCTAGGTGGATGGCCGGAGTTAGGGTTTAGACGAACGAAAATGGAGGAGACGGTGGTCGGGGAAGGTCGAAAGTTAGTCTAGGGTTAGGGTTTCGACCTGGGGTTTATTTATAGGGGTGTGAGGTCGGTGTTAGGGCCTAGGTCGGCCGAAAATGGCGGGGGAAAGGTGGTCGATGGTCATCGGCAGCTGGCTAGGTCGGGGGGGGTGATGTAGGTTTTGCAGTAGGGTCCCTAGGTTTTGCATCCCGCACTTAAAAGAATTAATAAATTACAAACTGACATTAAAACAATTTTAAATATTATAAACTGCTATCAAAACATTTTAATAAATTATAAAACTATATTAAAATATTTTAATAAATTGCAAAATGGTATTTTAGTTATTAAAACTCATTTAAAAATTATTTTAAAAATTGTAGAAAAATTTCCAAAATCATATTAAATTATTTTAAGACTAAATATGTCATTAGAAATTAATTAACACTAATTAAATCAAAATTGAAAATCAGGGGCTGACAATCATCCCACGCTAACGGATATCTGCACTTTCTGCCGTACAAGGCCTCAAAGGGTGTCATCTGGATACTGGCGTGAAAACTGTTGTTATAGGAGAACTCTACGAGATACAGGTGATCTTCCCACGAACCACCGAAGTCGAGTGTACATGACCGTAATATATCTTCGAGAGTCTGGATCGTGCGTTCTGACTGACCATCTGTTTGCGGATGATAAGCTGAACTGAACTTGAGACGAGTCCCCAAACTTTTCTGAAGACTCTGCCAAACGTGCGATGTAAATCTTGAATCTCTGTCGAATACAATACTAACTGGTACTCCATGCAACCTAACTATCTGCCTGAGGTATATCTCTGCAAGCTGATCCGTCGACTGGCCAACCCTGAAAGGAAGAAAATGAGCTACCTTGGTGAGTCTGTCGACTATAACCCAGATAGCATCTCTTCCAGCTGGGGATCTAGTAATCTAGTTACAAAATCCATGGTGATGTGCTCCCATTTCCATTCTGGGATTGGTAAGGGTTGAAGAAGTCCAGCCGATCTCTGATGTTCAGCTTTAACTTGTTGGCAAACTAAACATCGAGAGATAAATCGGGCTATCTCCCTCTTCATGCTATTCTACCAAAAATGCTGTCGGATATCATGATACATCTTCGTACCGCCCAGATGAATCGAATACTGAGAACTGTGAGTTTCTGCCATGACCTCCTGTCTGATATCACTACTAGGTACACAAAGATGCCTCCCATTCTGAAGTGTACCATCCTCATGGATACATAACTCTGGTCTTCGTCCTGCTACACATTCTGCCCTAAGCCGCTGAAGCTTAGAATCTGCTGACTGAGCTAACTAGATCCTCTCAACTATACTGGACTGAACTTGCATACTGGCCATCAATATCACATTGGTAGGAAGGACAACTTCTATACCCATCTTTTGAAGATCAGCTAACAACTCTGGTTGTGCTGTTAAAAATAAATTCTGGCTCTTCTGCTCAATGCATCTGCAACAACGTTGGCCTTCCCAGGATGATACTGTAGGTTGATGTCATAATCTACAAGTAGCTCTAGCCATCTCTTCTGACGCATGTTAAGATCCTTCTGAGTAAACACATACTTCAGGCTCTTGTGGTCGGTGAAAATCTTCACCCTATCTCCATACAAATAATGCCTCAACAGCTTAAGTGCAAACACTACTGCTGCCAACTCCAAGTCGTGGGTCAGGTAATTCCTCTCATGATCACAAAGTTGACGTGACGCATAAGCTATTACCTTCCTATGCTGCATCAAAACATATCATAAACCTCTGCCTGAAGCATCACAATACACTGATAATTTCCCGGTTCCATCTGGAAGCGTGAGAATGGGTGCCATCATCAAGCCTCGCTTCAACTTCTCAAAAGAATCCTGACATTCTGTTGTCCAAGCAAACTGCACATTCTTGCGGTTCATGAATAGTATTTTTGATATTTTCGTGAATAGTGTTTTGGATATTTTGATGAATAGTATTTAGATATTTTCGTGAATAGTGTAGATGCACCCTATTACCCATTGGATATTTGGTTTTGTTTAGATGGCCACGATTGACTTAGATTTTGACATGGATCACCATCCGACGGTTAAGATTAATTCCTCCTTCTATATATACCATTTTACTTTCTCTCTCTTTTCATTCTCTTCACTCTCTCTTCATTTCATCTTTCCTTCTCTCCCCCCTTGGAGTTTGCCAAGAGCTTGGCCTTGAGGCCTTGGGTGTGGTGTCTAACCCCCCTAGGAGGAGGAGTAGAAGATTAGGCTTGGAGCTTAACCTAGGCAAGTACATCTTGCCAAATTCATGAACAATATTGTTTTATTGTCATTTTTGTTTTCCTTGGTATTAAATGCTTAGAATTGATCTAAACTCATTTGTTAAGAATATTTTCCTTATGATTCTCGTCTATATGTATGTTTCTAAATTTGGTTAGAACTAGGTTTTGATTTTCTGTTAAAATCCAATATTGACTTAGTAGAAAACTCGGTATCAAGAGTGATACTATTGTTACCATCATGGATCTTGGTCACATATTCATATATGAGGCCCTCACATAGCTTGTATACATAGATTTTGAGTTTGGTAGAAATCGGAACCCGTTTCGGCATCCCGAGAACCTATTTTTGGAGTATTTTGAGGTATTGATCTATCAAATCTTTGAATTTGTGAAAACTAATACTCCCATGTTGTAGGGAATTAAATTTTATGCGATTTTGACTTTTGAAAATCCAAATTTCGATTTAAATCGAAGTTTTTATGACCGAAACAAGTTTTGAGTTTTCAAAAATCAACTCTGTGACGGTTCGAAAATCCGTCAGAAATCCACGGAAATCCGACGAAAAATACGAATTTGTACCACAAAACTTGCTGTGACACTTTGGAAAATCTGTCGGTAATCCGCAGTAATCCGTCGGATAATCCGGTTAGGCTGTTTTTGTCTGTTTTTGTCCGTTTCTGTACGTTTTTGTCCGTTTTTGATATTTTCTTCGATTGTAATGATTTCTTAACATGATTAGATGATCTTGCATAGTTAGAGAATGATTGTACACCCTATATACACTTGACACTAGCACATGTTCAATCATTTTTCTATGAAATATACTTAGCTTTAATTATTGTTTCCCACATGCCATGATATGTCTTTTGATAGATTCTTTCTTACAAGCTATGATAATTGTTACATGTCTTATTTGCTTACATGATAGTGACCCGTCGTGGTGCACTCTTCTTACATGTCTTCTTTGCTTACATGATAGTGGCCTATCATGGCGCACTCTTGATTCCAGTACATGTCTTGCTCCTTGATAGTGGCTCGTCGTAGCGTACTCCTGGCTTCTTGTTTATTATATTTTCTTGTTGTGGCTTGTTATGGTGCACATTCTTGATTTTGTCCAGTCTTGTATGTCTCATGTCTAGGATGGATTCTGCGGAATGCCACACCCGAAATCCAACAAGAAAATGTTAAGGACTAAATAATTAGCTTGATTACTTAGATCATTGAGAATTTCCCAGTTACCTGTTGCCCATTTGGTCTTGGCATTATATATATATCCTTGGAATTTGGAGCTATCTGTCATGATGAGCACACTTCCAACGCACCGTCGAGTGTTACACCGGGTACATTTGTCTCCTGGGCGATGTACCCATTATTATATGTCTTAGTGGTACATTTGTCTCCTGGGCGATGTACCACTACTATAGGATACATTTGTCTCCTGTGCGATGTATCCACTATTACCATCGGATACATTTGTCTCCTGGGCGATGTACCACTACTATAGGATACATTTGTCTCCTGGGCGATGTATCCACTATTACCATTGCTCCTTTAGCTTGGACCATTCAGGTAGTAGCAGGCAGGTGTTGGACTTGGAATTCTCAAACATGCATTTGTTAGTAATTAGGATTGTGACAACCCTAGTTAGCTAATGTTTAAAGCCGTACTCATTGCTTGGCCGTGACTATTGTATGGAGTCCAGTCTAGTCTAGTTTGTCTAGGCAGTGTCCGAATTTGTTTATTTTCAGTACATCTTTGTTATGCTTTACTTTTGTCGGTAGATGATTAGAGATTAAGTCATGTTCAGGAGAAGGGTTATAACCCCGGTCCTTATTTGGTTTACGGGTTGTAACTTGGGTTTCGGAATAGTTCCTAAGTCATCTAATCATTTGTCATTCTATATAGTATCTCACATGCTCACATGTCTCAGTTATCTTACATGCTCACATGTCTCAGTTATCCTACATGCTCACATGTCCCAGTTATCTAACATGCTCATATGCTCCAGTTACTTAACATGCTCACATGCTCCGTCTACTTAACACGCTCACATGTTCCAGTTATCTAACATGATGACATGTCCCGGCTACTTAACATGCTCACATGTCTAGTTTATCTTTCATGTTCACATGCTTCCTTTTTCCTTACATGTACACAGTTTACATTATGTCACATGTCCTTTACTGTATGCTACATGTTGCTTTACTTATTGTCTTTCCTATTCTCGGGATAAGTGTATTGGTAGTGCACGAGTCTCGATTTACTTTTACTTATTTTGTCTCTATCCGTTGCTATGATTTGCATGCTGGTTTTAGTTCATAGTTTGGCTTCCTTTGTGGTACTTGCTATTGGGGTTCTGACCCCACTGGTTTTGTTTGGCCATATCTGATAGAGGAGCCCGGAGGATCTTTCGTACCTTTCACTCGTTGGTGATTATCCAGAGCACCAGAGTACCTTAGTGGGTTTTCTATTTCATTCTCCCACTAGTTATGTACATTATTCTTTTATGGCGTTTAGCCTCCGAGCACGTGTTTAGCTCGTGTTTTGGACTTGACATTTAGCCTACGAACCAGAACATGATTTACGTATTCTAGACTATAGCTAGAGCTTATCATGTATGACTATTACTCTTGCTAGTCTTCACTCTGTATTACTAGTTTCATGATCATTGATATATGATAGTTTGGGACGCTTTACTATTTTATATTCCAGTTGATCTTAATTCTTGTACATTGTTTACTGCCTGTGATTGAGATACCTAGGATTGCTTGACCTAGGATCGACTGTTGGCTTGTAGTAGTAACCCCCGTCTATACAGTTTATACGTTATTTCGGAGTACTGGAGTACTTTAGTATACGTAGCTGGCCTGGTCCGTCCCTACTTGCCAGTATTTTGGTTCTGGGGCGTGACATAGGTTTTAGTGGTGGCCCATGCAGGCCTAATTTATCAGATATGTGGGGGTTACTGATGTTTAGATATCTCAGTCACAATTATCCTTTATTGATATCCTTCATGTTATTCTATATCTCTGATCCTTTGACCTGATATCTGCTTTTATCGTTGATCCTTCCTGTTCTCTTGATTTAATCCTTGTGTCCTTTAACTTTCAAGGGCACTGTTCTTAATCCTTCGGACCATCTTGTTTGGGTTCTGCCGATGGCAGTCAGCAATCTTCTGTTAGGCCAGTTATGGAGGATCAGTCTCAGCATTCAGGGGCAGAGTTCAGAGTTGACCCGAGGGCGGAGGTGTTAGTTCAGCCTGATCAGCCAGTAGGGTTAGTCCTGCCAAAGTCCAGCTTCACCGGCTACCCCGGCAGTCCAGCAGTATATGGCTCATGTACCGGTTCAGCAGCATCAGGTTAGAGCAGCAGTTCTGAAACATGGGCATGCAGAGTTTGGTATGTTAGAGCTGGTTTTGGCAGAGGGCAGTCGTATTGTAAGTATTATCCTGTTCTTCTTCCACTCATATTTATCTCTTGGGTTACGCATATTTGGCGAGTTTCTCGTCCCCAACTCTTCTGTCTTCGTAGTCGAGGCATGTGATAACTTCATTGGTATCGACTACGAAGATACGTCATGGGTAGAGTCATGTCTTGGATTAAGTCATTGGTACCGGCTTATTTTGAGAATTGACTTTTACCTAAGTTGTGGAGTCAGCGTAGGCCTGCTCCTACTCAACTGACTCAGGAGACATATTTATTCATATGCCTCCATCCCTTCTTGATTGTGGTTGTGTTATTGCTTATGCATTTACTTATATTATTGTTGTCTTTATTTTACCAACATGTCATGCTTTGTTTTGATTGACATGATTTTCAGCTCTTTGGTTTGGTTTTCATGCTTGACTAGATTTAGGAAATTTCGAGGACGAAATTTATTTTTAAGTTGTGGAGAGTTGTGAGACTCGTCTCACAGTATCGGTATTTATATACGGATACGTATTTTGTAGTGTATTTCGTATTTTCTTGATTTTCGTAATGCTTTAAAAAATTTTCTAACTTATAGATTTTCTCCTTGGCCGGCATACCGCCAATATACCGGAGTATACCGACGGCATACCGTCCAGACAGATTTTTCACATTTTAGATATTTTCGATTTCAGATATTTTATGAATAGTATTTTTGATATTTTCGTAAATAGTGTTTTGGATATTTTGATGAATAGTGTTTAGATATTTTCGTGAATAGTGTAGATGCACCCTATTACCTATTGGATATTTGGTTTTGTTTGGATGGCCATGATTGACTTAGATTTTGACATGGATCACCATCCGACGGTTAAGATTAATTCCCCCTTCTATATATACCATTTCACTTTCTCTCTCCTCTCTCTTTTCATTCTCTTCTCTCTCTTTTCATTTCTTCTTCCCTTCTTTCCCCCTTGAAGCTTGCCAAGAGCTTGGCCTTGAGGCCTTGGGTGTGATGTCTAACCCCCCTAGGAGGAGGAGTCGAAGATTAGGCTTGGAGCTTAACCTAGGCATGTACATCTTGCCAAATTCATGAACAATATTGTTTTGTTGTCATTTTTATTTTCCTTGGTATTAAATGCTTAGAATTGTTCTAAACTCATTTTGTTAAGAATGTTTTCCTTGTGATTCTCGTCTATATGTATGTTTCTAAATTTGGTTAGAACTAGGTTTTGATTTTCTGTTAAAATTCAATATTGACTTAGTAGAAAACTCGGTATCAAGAGTGATACTGGTGTTACCGTCATGGATCTTGGTCACATATTCATATATGAGGTCCTCACATAGCTTGTATACATAGATTTTGAGTTTGGCAGAAATCGGAACCCGTTTCGGCATCCCAAAAACCTATTTTCGGAGTATTTTGAGGTATTGATCTATCAAATCTTTGAATTTGTGAAAACTAATACTCCCATGTTGTAGGGAATTAAATTTCATGCAATTTTAATTTTGAAAATCTGAATTTCGATTTAAAATGAAGTTTTTATGGCCGGAACAAGTTTTGAGTTTTCAAAAATTAACTTTCTGTGACGGTTCAGAAAATGCGTCGGAAATCCGCGGAAATCCGTCGGAAAATCCGAACTTGCACCATAAAACTTGCTGTGACACTTCGAAAAATCTGCCGGTAATCCGCAGTAATCCGTCGGATAATCCGGTTAGGCTGTTTTTGTCTATTTTTGTCCGTTTCTGTCCGTTTTTCAGTTTTTCTTCGATTGTAATGATTTTTTAACATGATTAGATGATCTTGCATAGTTAGAGAATGATTGTACACCCTATATACACTTGACACTAGCACATGTTCAATCATTTTTCTATGAAATGTACTTAGCTTTAATTATTGTTTCCCACATGCCATGATATGTCTTTTGATAGATTCTTTCTTACAAGCTATGATAATTGTTACATGTCTTCTTTGCTTACATGATAGTGACCCGTCGTGGTGCACTCTTCTTACATGTCTTCTTTGCTTACATGATAGTGGCATGTCATGGCGCACTCTTGATTCCAGTACATGTCTTGCTCTTTGATAGTGGCTCGTCGTAGCGCACTCCTGGCTTCTTGTTTATTATATTTTCTTGTTGTGGCTTGTTATGGTGCACATTCTTGCTTTTGTCCAGTTTTGCATGTCTCATGTCTAGGATGAATTTTGCGGAATGCCACACCCGGAATCCAACAAGAAAATGTTAAGGACTAAACAACTAGCTTGATTACTTAGATCATTGAGAATTTTTCAGTTACCTGTTGCCCCTTTGATCTTGGCATTATATATATATATATATATATATATATATATATATATATATATATATATATATATATATATCCTTGGGATTTGGAGCTATCTGTCACGATGAGCAGACTTCCAGTACACCGTCGAGTGTTGCACCGGGTATATTTGTCTCCTGGGCGATGTACCCAATATTATATGTCTTAGTGGTACATTTGTCTCCTGGGCGATGTACCACTACTATAGGATACATTTGTCTCCTGGGCGATGTATCCACTATTACCATCGGGTACATTTGTCTCATGGGCGATGTACCACTACTATAGGATCCATTTGTCTCCTGGGCGATGTATCCACTATTACCATTGCTCCTTTAGCTTGGGTCATTCAGGTAGTAGCAGGCAGGTGCTGGACTTGGAATTCTCAAACTTGTATTTGTTAGTAATTTGGATTGTGACAACCCTAGTTAACTAATGTATAAAGTCGTACTCATTGCTTGGCCGTGACTATTGTATGGAGTCCAGTCTAGTCTAGTTTGTCTAGGCAGTGTCCGAATTTGTTTATTTTCAGTACATCTTCGTTATGCTTTACTTTTGCCGGTTGATAATTAGAGATTAAGTCCTGTTCAGGAGAAGGGTTACAACCCCGGTCTTTGTTTGGTTTACGGGTTGTAACTTGGGTTTCGGAATAGTTCCTAAGTCATCTAATCATTTGTCATTCTATATAGTATCTCATATGCTCACATGTCTCAGTTCCACTACATGCTCACATGTCCCAGTTATCTAACATGCTCACATGCTCCAGTTACTTAACATGCTCACATACTCCGTCTACTTAACATGCTCACATGTTCCAGTTATCTAACATGCTCACATGTCCCGGCTACTTAACATGCTCACATGTCTAGTTTATCTTTCATGTTCACATGCTTCCTTTTTCTTACATGTACACAGTTTACATTATGTCACATGTCCTTTACTTTATGCTACATGTTGCTTTACTTATTGTCTTTCCTATTCTCGGGATAAGTGTATTGGTAGCGCACGAGTCTCGATTTACTTTTACTTATTTTTGTCTCTATTCGTTGCTATAATTTGTATGCTGGTTTTAGTTCATAGTTTGGCTTCCTTTGTGGTACTTGCTATTGGGGTTCTGACCCCACTGGTTTTGTTTGGCTAGATCTGATAGAGGAGCCCGGAGGATCTTTCGTACCTTTCACTCGTTGGTGATTACCCAGAGCACCAGAGTACCTTAGTGGATTTTTTATTTCATTCTCCCACTAGTTATGTACATTATTCTTTAATAGCGTTTAGCCTCCGAGCACGTGTTTAGCTCGTGTTTTGGACTTGACATTTAGCCTACGGGCTAGAACATGATTTGCGTATTCTAGACTATAGCTAGAGCTTATCATGTATGACTATTACTCTTGCTAGTCTTCACTCTGTATTACTAGCTTCATGATCATTGATATATGATAGTTTGGGACGCTTTACTATTTTATATTCCAGTTGATCTTATTTCTTGTACATTGTTTACTATCTGTGATTGAGATACCTAGGATTGCTTGACCTAGGATCGACTGTTGGCTTGTAGTAGTAACCCCCGTCTATACAGCTTATACGTTATTTCGGAGTACTGGAGTACTTTGGTATACGTAGCTGGCCTGGTCCGTCCCTACTTGCCAGTATTCTGGTTCTGGGGCGTGACACCCTTGTGTAACATGGGGCCTTGATGGGAATGCTTATACCATGTTAATTCTAAATATGTTCCATAAATACGATAGTGGCCTGTCATGGCGCACTCTTAACAAAGTAGCAAGTAACATGACACGATAATGGCCTGTTAAGGCGCACTCTTAATAAGTAACTTGACATGATAATTCTTGAATGGTGGCCCATCGTGGCGCACTCTTGACAAGTAATCTTGATAAGTATGTCTAACATGTAATCTTGAATGCTGTTGCGACGGCTATCTCGACTTGCTAGTAAATTCTCATCATGATACCGTGGGTGATTGTATTGATTGTGCTTGTATAAGCTACTAGTCTTGTCTCGCATCATGTCTAGGGCATGTATCCCTGGTTACCCTGGTTACCACGGTCAGGGATTCATACTGAATCTGACTAGGTTAATGACTAGATTGATCAAGTAGTTCATATAGAGAGATATTTCGGCTACAAGCAATCCCGTTATCTGGGCACCTTTCCTGATGGACTTGGAGCATGCCGTCGAGTAGGGAACATTTCCAGCCCACTGTCATGTAGGGCACTTCTTGAAATAAGTAAATATGCATATTGTCATGTGTTGCACCCCCAAGTCACCTAATAGGGTACATTTGTCTCCTGGGCGATGTACCTACTATTATATGTACATGGGATACATTTGTCTCCTGGGCGATGTATCCGCTATAAATACTTGTAACTTGCATCTGGATAACCTGGATAGTCTGCAGGGCTTGTGGCCGTAGGAATATCTCATTGCATCTTGCTAGTAACTAGGCTTGTGATAACCCTAGTTAGTTAAAGTATCAAGCCGTACTCATTGCTTGGCCGTGATTGATGGATGGAGTCCTATCTTGCCTAGTCTTGCCTAGATCCAGTACATGGCTATCTCATGACACGCTTGTCTATGCTTATTTGTCGATAATTGGTAAGAGACTAAGTTCTGTTCAGGCGAAGGGTTACAACCCCGGTCATTGTTTGGTTTACGGGTTGTAACTTGGTTACCGGAATAGTTTCTTGTCTTATCGTTTATCACCCTACTTTCATGCCTTCAGTTTTCTTGTTATTATTATTAAGCTTTGTGTTCTAACTTGATGGTTTTAGTTTCCAAGTGAAGCCTCCCTTGTGGCACTTGCTCTTTCTGGGGTCTAACCCAGCTGGTTTTGTATGGCCAGATTTCGGAGCAGCACCCGAGGTTCTACCTGCATTCCAGCCAGATGGTGAACACTAGAAGAAACCCTAGCAACGAGTGGGTTTTATTTTTAGCTCTCCCACTCTAGTGTAAATTATTTTTTTGAGGCGTTTAGCCGCCGAACAAGTGTTAGCTATGTTGAATACTTATATTTCTTATCTGCCTACGGGCTGTAACATGATTAACAAATCCTAGGGTTGATCATGTATGACTGAAACTCTTGCTAGTCCTCGTATTTTGTACGACTAGCTTCATGATCATCTGTATATGAAACGTATGGGATGCCTTACTATTGTATATTTGATGGTCTAACATCTTGTAACTATTATTACTTGCTTGAGATTGAGACACTAGGCTTGTTCTTGACCATAAGAGACTGATGGCTTGTAGATAAACTCTCATACATCTAGACAGCCGTGACCGTATATGGAGGTGGAATACACTTCTATATACGTTGCTGGCTGTGTCTGCCCCCGCTCTCCAGTATTCTGGTTCTGGGGCATGACATGCTGGGTCCAATCTCTAACTCTGAATGATCAACAACATGGCTCGGGTTCGATACGTAACGCCTCAGCTGCGATACGTGAAAGACATTGTGCACGCCTTCGAGACTGGAAGGTAGATCTACCTTGTATGCTACCTCTCCGATCCTGCTCAGTACCTCAAACGGACAGATGTAGCGGGGACTCAGCTTTCTAGCTTGGCCGAATCTGATTGTGCCTCTGGTAGGTGATATTCTGACAAATACCTGATCTCCGGCCTCGAATTCTAAGGTTTGACGTCTGCTGTCCGCCCAATGCTTCTGACGATCATATGCAATCCTTAGTACCTCTTTAATCATCTTCATCTTTTTGGCTGTATCTGCAAACATCTCAGGTCCCAACATGACTCGATCTTCCACATCGTCCCATGCTAGAGGAGTGCGTCATCGACATCCATATAAAGCCTCAAAAGGTGTCATTTGAATGCTGGCCTAGTAGCTGTTGTTGTAGGAGAACTCTACCAAGTGTAGGTGATCTTCCCAAGATCTACCGAACTGCAGGACGCATGATCTCAACATGTCCTCAAGCGTATGAATGGTCCGCTCTGACTGGCCGTCTGTCTGCGGGTGGTATGTGTTTGCCATTAAAATTGTTTTGATTGAAATCTTAATACAAACAGAACAGTGATATAATATAGGACTTAGATGTAGTCCTAGGAGTACACCTTTGTTTAAGCTGGGTCCTTAGTGCCAATGGAGCGAGTGGTAATGCGTTGACTCCGTTGACCGGCTGACGGCGGTTATCGGTTCTCTGAAGGTGTTGATTGCTCTGGGTGCTGGAGCTTGCTGAGAGGAGTAAGACGTTGAGTGTCTAGAACTGCCTCTCTGGTGATTCTCTGTTGTGGATTCTTTTTGTGAGTCTTATCTTCTGAGTCTCTGTGTGTGTGTGAAGGAGATGACCCTTCTATTTATAGTTTTGCAGGCTGGCTGCTTATGCGCGCATGTAGGATGCGCCGGTGTGGGAACGCCACGTGGAGGTTGCTGATGGAGGCGCATGGATGCTGCGCCCTGATCGAGGGGGAGAACTCTTCATGCTGCTGTGGTGAGCCGGCACGTAGCAGGGAGAAGATCTTTCCGTTGCTGAAATCTTGGACGAGTTGAGTCAAAAGACACGTGTCGTCGACTCATGGTTCGAAGATCTCGGATTTGGTGGAGAGGAGTGATCTGGTGGGCTGTGCCTTGGATTGGGCGTAGGAGGAGGCTGCGGCTCATAACCTTTAGGAGTTACAAACCATTTAGGGCGCATGGCTTTTGAGGCGCATGCAGGCGACTTTCCTTCTGTCTTTCGGGATCAGAGAGCAGTCTGAGGCGCATGGCTTTTGAGGCGCATGCTGGTTTGGACGCATGGCCATAGAGGCGCATGCGGGTTTGGACGCATGGCCGTAGAGGCGCATGCGGATGGACGCATGACCGTAGAGGCGCATGCGGATGGCCACGTGGCAGTAGCCGTCGGAGTCATGATGATGCTGACGTTGCCGATGCTTCGTTCTCTGAAAAAGCTGTCACTTGTTCAGACTTTGGAAGGCGTGCTGCCAACTCTGTCAGTTCAGCATTTAATGTTGGTGACGTTCGATGGACAGCTGAGTGGGCGCGTCGGTTGGCGTTCCACTCGATATGGAGATGTGTGGGGGCGCATCCTCTATAATACGCCGAGTACTGTAGGGCGCGTCTGTATGATGCGCCTGACGCCGAAGGGCGCGTCCGTGTGATGCGCTGTCTGGCTGGCGCATCGGACATGTCTTTTAATGATGCGGCTGTCTCGCTCTTCGAGTGCTATAAATAGCCGTTTGGCTGAATTCGAGGCGTCCGGTTCATCCATTTAATGTAAATTCATTGCACGGAATTCGGAGGGCCATCCACTTGGCGCGTAGGTTTGATCTGCCCGGCCTATAAATAGTGGCATGGAGAGAAGATTTGCTTCTTATTCCCTCACGTACTTCCAATATGAATTTGAACGTACGGGTGCATTCTGCTGACGAAGTGCTCCCGAGGGTGAAGATGAGACGCTGTGTTGTCTTCGATGCACTTGAAGGTGACTGTTACATCTAAAAGACGGAGTCGAGGGCTTCTGAGGCAGGCGAAAGGTGCCTGTTGCATCCAAAGATAAGGATGCTCGAGCCTCGTCTCCGTTATTCCGGAAGAGCCGTAAATCGGAATGGCGGTGCAAGGCTCTCTCTTCCTGCAAAGTGGGGTTTCCCCACTTTGATCGTGTCGAAAGCTGCTCCTTTAGCCATGGTTTCGATCACGGTCTTCCTTCGGTTTTGGAGGCTCTTTCGAAGCCTCCCCTGGCCACAGCATTTGCGGTGCTCTTCTCTTCCTTGGTTCCAGCCAGAGGGTTAAATGCTTTGTGTCGAAGCATTTATCGGGCGAGCCTGGTTGGAAGAGCAGCACATAACTGGGCTCTGCTCGGCCAGGTGAGCCTGGCTGGAAGAATTTGGCTGAAGGGATGCACATAACTGAGGTGCTGAAGAGATGATGGGATGCGCCTGGATGGAGGCGCATGATATCTGCTGCGCCTCACTGGTGGCGCATAGTGATGCTGCGCCTATCTGGAGACGTATGGTGGCCTTTGCGCTTATCTGAAGGCGCATGATGGCCGCTGGCTGTAGACTTTAGGCTCTTTCCTTTGTAGGAATTCTCCTTTGTACAACCTTTTCTAGACATGTAATAGACTTTTATATATAAATAAAAAGTCCTTCTTCAAATGTCTATAATTATTGACTTTGCTGTGAAGTTCTTCATCTGAGTTCTGGCGCATGTAGTGTCTGGCGCATGGGCTTTCTGGTTGTGAAATTCCATGCTTCTACAAGACCCACTTCAAAGTTTTCAAAACTTTTGAGTAAGTTTTGGAATACTTTGAATAAGAAGCATGGAGGTCAGGGCGCATGATTTCTGGGCGCATGCCTGTTCGGGCGCATGCTCTTCTCAGTTAATGATGATGGTGCCTCGGTAACCGAAAAGATTAATGATGATCTTTTGGTTTTATTTGCTGCTATCCTTGCACGGAACCCGAGGCGACGGCTGAGATCACACGTCATCTGTTCACGCGTGCGACCATGCCCTATAAATAGGTAAGAGTCGGAGAGAGAAAGAGTTCTTCTTCTCTGTGCCTCTGCTTCTTTAGAGTTTCTTCTTCAAAACCCTAACTTCTCCTTCTTCGAGAGAATGGCTCCCAAGACTCCTCGCGGCACTGCCGGCAAGGGGAAGGAGAAAGCGAAAGAGTCCGCGGATGAGGATGTACCTATCACTCTTGCGCCTCTTGCCGACGTTCGTCCTGAGGTGACAGGTGGGTTTCGTCTCTGCTTTGGGCTCTGTGCCCTAACTGCCGACGCGTATAGACTTCGGTCTTTAATGATACGCCGAGGTTCTATCTTGCCGACGTGCATAGGTTTATACCTTTATCATGCACCGAGGTTTTAATGGCTGACGCGCATGGGTTCTATTCCCTGAAGATGCGCCGAAGCCTTTGTTGACGCGCATGGGCTCACGCTCTGATAATGCGCCGAAGCTCCAATGCCAACGCGCATGGGCTTACGCCCTGATGATGCGCCGAGACATGCTGACGCGCATGGGCCTATGCCCTGATGATGCGCCGAAGCAGATGCGCATGGGTTCTTGACATATTTTGTCTTTTTGCCTGACTTCCACTTTTGTCGTGCCAGTGTCGATGACGATCCCTTTGTTGAATGAGGTCCTCCTGGACGCTTCTCTTTGCCAGATGGGAGTTGATTTTGATGAGGCGGTGATCAACCCTGCAAAGGATGCTATCCTTCAGGACCAACCTCGTGAGAGGATGCTACAAATCCAGGTCCAGTTGCCGCTTTTCCTCCAGAGTATGATGGAGAGTGGTAAACTGAAGTCTGCTGATTCTGAAGGTGTGACCTTCTTAAAACCAGCCTTTCTGTTTGGCGACCGATTAGTCTCTTCCGAGGCGAAGATATTGAAGATCAGAGAAGACTGGTTCTTTGCTGCTAAGGGCATGATGTTATACATGCGGCAGGTTGACCGCCAGTTGCCATTGACAGCCTTTTATCATCTAGCTTCGAAGAGAAGGATGGGTTGGGAACTTACGCCTTCTCAAGGGGGTGCCTTGGGGGGCTCCCTTTCGATTGACACCACCTCGAACCAGCGAGACACCTTGACTGCTTCACGAACTGGTTCTTCGTTCAGTTACCGAGCTTTGCGTCCCGGGAGCATCTATAGTGAAGTCCCAAATGACATGTTTCCCTTCAGTGCCCCGACTTTTGCAAATCGGATGCTGACGTCGAAGGTCACGTATCCGACAGCTGGTTTTAGAGTCGAAGGTTGGTGTCACTATATCCCAAAGTGGGACGAGTTGACTTCCTGGGTGCTTTCCAGGTTCAAAGTTGAGCTTAAAGAGATAGGGCTGACTGCCGCCATTCGGGCTACTCAGGCAGGCGTGGACCTCAATAAGCCGATGTTCCTTGCGCTATTGGAGCTTTTCAACACCCAGACTGGTAGCTTCTTTACTCCAGTGGGGGAGTTGGGATTGGCCCTTCATGAGATGTACGAAGTGTCCAAGCTTCCTTGGGGCTCGGAACCATACGAGGAATATTTCCCATCGAATGAAGAGATCCAGGTCTTGGAAGATAAGGACCCGGAGATGATGGCCGTTTTCAAGGAGGTGACGAGCCATCATTATCTGATGCACCGGAGGGACAAGGGTAAGACCCAACCTCACGTGACTGCTTGGAGGGACTATGTTTTCAGACAGGATTTGGCGGATCCTTCGAGGATCCGGTTTGCGACTCCGCAGGGCTTGACGCCCGCAGAAGTGAGTTCTGAAATAACCCGGCTGGACGAGAGGACCCCACATTCAAATGAGAGCGGAAAGAACACGTACAGCTGTTTCTGGCACTGCGGGCACCGGATGTCATCTAAGGCAGTGTTGACGGCCTACTTGATGATATGGCTCCGGGATTGCATATTTGCAGGGGGATCCGGTGCTGTTGAGAGGGTACATCGGAATCTCATTTTGCCTGCAGTGAAGTTGGCCTTTGGACAACCTCTGGCTCTCCTCCCCGCGATGGTGTGCAACCTGCTGCGCGGTTTGAGGTCTTTCGCTGATGATGTGATCCATGAGAAAGGTAATAATGACAACTTTCCCCGGGCCGAGCTGCCTTTCCATTATCTCATGGGTTGGCTGATCTTACATCATCCGAATGTGATAAGTCCTGGTCCTGAGGAGGACCATGTTGAAGGAGATGCCTTCATTCGCCGCTTCTACAAGAGGAAGTGGTCTTACACTGGCGTCCCTGTTTGTAGGAGGGTTTTGTCCTTCCTTCAGGGGTGGGAAATTGTGAAGGTTGGCCCGATCTTCAAGAATTTCGAGGCCGACCAGGATTTGGTTGATTCTGGCGAGGATGCGGTTACTTTGCCGAAATGGAGTTTTCGTTGGTTGCAGAGTATCCGGCCTTCGCATCTGGTCTACCGTAATCAGAACAGGTGTTATCTGGAACCATACTTGCCAAGCCGATTTGCTCGTCAATTTGGCTACACTCAGCTAATGCTGCAGAATCCCAGTAGCCATCGGAAGTTTGCTGGATGGAGCCCGGGGCTGGCAGTATTATAACGCTGGATGCACTAGCGTTAAGTTTACCACACCAGTTCGTAATCCTCGGCCGCCGATCTTATATCCGGCCGCCAAGCTGTATTGTACTATGAATACTATGTCTCCTGGTTATGACAGGGAGACTAGTTTCATCATTGGAACCCAGTTGGAGGCAACAGCGAATATGTTGGTGGCGGCTCGGTCATATCGTCCGCCAGAATTGGCGGGGTATCGGGCTGCTGCTATGGCACCAGCGAGAGACCCGTCTGTCGGAAAAAGGCGAGCTGACCCAGAAGCTGGTTCTTCCGTACTGAAAAGGTCGAGAAGGACGTCGACCCCGAAGATTACGGAAACGCCACTTGTAACGCCAACGGGCTTAGCCCCCGCTGAGGTAAGGAGTGCTTCATAATTCCAGTTTTTTTTATGTCATTGTGGCGACTTATGCTCTTCTTCTTGTAGGGATTGAAGAAGAAGTCTCGTGCTTCGAAATCGGGCACCAGTAAGCCGAAGGAGGTGGCAGGCTCTTCTGAGGAGCGCATTCCACCAACGATGTTGTCTCCTGTGGAGGAGGGTCCCGAAGATGTTCCCGCGGAGGTTTTAGTATCTCCTGACTTTGAAGTCGCGACAACTTCTGGGATAGTACCATCTGCCGTGGAGGCCTTGGATGCTGAGGGTCCTACCGACTCGAGGCATCCTGATGATGAAGTGGATTGGAGTTCGTCGCCTTCTGGTGACGTCCCTCCAGCGTTGCAAGGGTCCGTTGCGGGGGCAGCAGAAGCAGTGGGGATGGAGGAGAGGGTTGATTCCCCTCCTGGTCATGATGAAGGGAGGTCGGCTGAATCATTGCCGAATCCTTCCTTGGCTTCAACCATGGACATAGAGATGGCTACCGATCAGGCGGTAGCGACAGATTCTGTCCCTGTAGAGGGACTTGAGAAGAATGAGACTCTTCTGCCGGTCTTGTCTCTTGGGGCTGGCCAAGAGATAAATGTTGACCTCCCCGTTTTGCCGGAGGAGGTGGCTGATGCTGATAGAATGTCGGGGGAAGAGGTAGCCGTTGACGTCGGTGATTTCTCCAGTCTTGAGAAGGGTAAGGGTGTGGAACCCTCTGTTGCTCCTTCCACTTGGGTACTATCACGACGCATATGCCTGCTCTTTCTGTTCCTTTGACTCCTCGGGCCAGCAGTCTGGGCCCTGTTGATGAAGAGCCTGTTGCTGCCGAGATTCAAACCTCTCAAATCGAGGTCGGCGGACCTTCCTCCGGTCCGCAAACTGTAGTAGCTCCCTCAACTCCTGCTATGACACCGCAGGTGCTGGCGGAAGCCGACGGGTATGTGAAATTCCTCGTCGAGGGAGTGTACAAAATGCTGGAGAAAGGTGTATCTGCAGTGGTAGATGCCAAGGGGAGCTTTGCGGCGGCAAAAGCTTTGGCAATGCCTTGTATCGAGCTTATCCGCATTCACCAGGGCCATGACCATATGGCCGAAATTCTGGAAGTTTCGGTGATGGAGCTGGACGAGCGGCTCGCGGAACTGCAGCGCATCCAACGAAATGACCTCTCGGTCTTGGTAGATACAGAGATAGGAAAGTCGATGGCTGAGATCGAGGCTTCCCATCGAGCCGAGGTGAGCAGTTGGGAGCGTGAAGTGGCTGGGACTGAGGCTGCGGCGGAGCAGCTGTCTCAATCTATGAAGAAGACGACGGAGAAGCGGGCTGCGGTGGATGTTAACATCGCAGAAGTTGATGCTCAGATGCGCCGTCTTGAAGACCAGCGGGCCCAACTTCAACTAGAGGCTGAGCGCGTCCTGGCTGAACACGTGGCATTCAAACGGGAGGAAACGACTCTTACTCAGCGGACCCTTGCTTTGGCTCAACAGCGACGACAGCTTGATGAGAAGTATGAGAGTAAAACTTCTGCTGAGGCTGTCGGGTTAATGCGTCAAGAAGCCGAGCTGCGAGTCCAGGCGACTGTGGAAACTCGTACTGCCGACCTGAGACGTTGAGTCAGAGAACTCTCATCCCACCCTGGGGAGGATCGGGGATTGTAGCTTCTCTTCTTTTTTATGTGTTTTTTGCAACTCTTGCTGGGGAAATAGCGTATTTCTGTACTCCCTTTTTAAAAATAAAGAAATACACTATCTCTTTGATGTGTTCATTTTTAATTTCATGAACTTGATGATTTATATGGACCTATTATCTTTTGCGCACCTTGGTTTTTAGGTACAGATAATAAGTATAAAGGAACCAACATGTTTGCTCAGAGGTAATGTGGACATGGCAATCATTAGGTTCAAATGATAGAATCTTCTTACTCAGAGGTGTTTATGGACGTGGTAGGAATGATCCTGTGGGATACGCTGAACAACTCAGAGGTAATGTGGACGTGGAAGTTCTGCGATCAATGTACGACAACGTAGGAGTTGTTTGTACGGGATGTTTACTCAGAGGTATTGTGGACGTGGTAAACATGAAGGATAGCTTAAGCTCACGAAGTGTAAGGTTCCGCTTTGTAGGATGTAGAGAGACAACTCAGAGGTAATGTGGACATGGTTATCTTTCTACGGAAGGATGCCACGGAACAGCTGGGTTCCGGAAGCGATTGATTTTGTGAAAAGAGGTTATTTGGGGAAATACATGTCTTGGAGGATGTCAAGAGTAGTACTTCTTTAGGAACTTGCCGTTGATGGGCATCATGAACAAGTCCCCATTGGGTTTGGCGAGCCGATAAGCACCATTTGAGTATACCGTCTCGATGATGAAGGGTCCTTCCTATTTGGGCTCGAACTTCCCTGGTGTCTTGTGAGTTAACACCATTGGCCTTCTGACTGCTAAAACCAGGTCGCCAACTTGGAAAGTTCTTTGCTTGACCTTCTTGTTGAAAGCCTGTGATATACGGGCTTGGTAAAGTTCGATGCGTTGTTGAGCTAGGAGACGCTTTTCGTCAAGTGCCTCCAATTCCCGCAGACGACGACGTTGATTGTCTTCTTCTGTGAGATCGTTTGTGATGGCCACGCGGAGCGAAGGTATCTGTATCTCGAGAGGCAGTACTGCTTCGCTCCCGTAGACCAGGGAGAATGGAGTGTTGCCTGTTGGGGTCCGTACCGTTGTGCGGTAGGCCCAAAGGCATTCGCCAAGCTTTTCGTCCCAGTCGTGTTTGTTGGATGACACGACTTTTTTGAGTAGCCTGACGATAGTTTTGTTGAATGCCTCGGCCAATCCGTTTGCTGCCGGATTGTAGGCGGTTGAGGCCACGTTTTGAATGCGATTCTTGTCACAGAACCTGCTGAAAATGTGGCTGATAAACTGAGGACCATTGTCATGGATGATTCGCCGGGGTACCCCGAAACGGTAAATGACATGGTGTTTGATAAAGCTGACCACCCTGGAGCTTTTTACTTCTGCTAGTGGGACTGCTTTCGCCCATTTGGAGAAGTAATCGGTGATGGCCAGGATGAAGCGGTGTCCTCTCGATGAAGGAGGGGTGATTGGCCCTACAATGTCCATACCCCAGGCTTCGAATGGCCAGGAGGCGACTGTAGGATGTAGAGGTTCAGATGGTGTATGTATGAAGTCTGCATGAAGTTGGCATGCATGGCACTTCTTAGCATATTCCACTGCGTCGGCAACCATGGTTGGCCAGTAGTAGCCCATACGTCACAGTCGATCTTGTAACTTAGGCCCTGGTTGGTGAGCTCCGCAAGTTCCGTCATGAGCTTCTCGAAGAGCTTCGGCCGCTTCTTCGTTAGACAGGCATCGAAGGAGAAGCCCGTCGAAGGAGCGTCGGTACAGCATTTTAGTGGCTGTATCGTAGTAGAATCGAAGAGAGCGTCTCCTGATTGAGACGGCTTCCTTCGGGTCCTCTGGAAGGATTCCGTAGACAGTGAAGTCGATGAACGGGAACCTCCAATCTCGGACATTAACCCCAGTGTTTGTCGGCATGGCATGAGCCATTTGCAAACATAGGTTGTTTCTGGGACAAATCAAGTCTCGGCCAGTTACCGTGACATAGTGTTGAGTCCCAAGGGGCGCGGCCAATGAGGCTGCGAGGCCAGCTAGAGCGTCAGCCTCCAAGTTTTGTAGGCGGGGTACATGTTCGATGAAGAACCCAGTGAAGGTTGAAATGATGTTCAATGCAACTTCATGGTAAGGGATCAAATCTTCATGGCGAACCTCGTATTGCCCCCGAATCTGGTTTACGACGAGTTTCGAGTCGTCGTAGGTTTCCAGATGATCCACCCCCAGCTGTTGTGCTAGCTGGAGTCCCATGACGAGTGCATTGTACTCAGCAACATTGTTGGAGCACGGCTTCGAAAGGGAGTATGCGCGCTGGATGACCAGCTGATCGGGGGAGACTAAGACTACCCCCACTCCTGCGATGATTTGGCCATTGGGGCCCGTTCTTGAAGCGCCATCGAAGAACATCCGCCAAACGGGGCTTCCTTCAGTGACGTTTGATTCTTGAACTTCATCCGGGATGTCTTCATAGAGTTTGAAGATTCTGGGATGGGGTGTGCAGCTAAAAAGTCAGCCAGAGCCTGACCCTTGACTGCCTTCTGCGGGACAAACACCATGTTGTATGGTGTTAGTAGGATCGCCCATGTAGCCAGCCGGGAGTTTAATGACCCTGGCTTTGTCATGAGAACTCTGAGCGGATTGACTCGGGAGATGACATGAATTGTCTGGCCCGAGACGTAATGACGAGTCTTCTGAATGGCAAACACCAAAGCCAAGCACTCCTTTTCAACGGGGTTGTACCGGTGTTCGACCCCGATGAGTGTTCGACTGAGGTAGTAGATTGCTTGCTCGTAGCCTGCATCGCTGTTTTGAGCTAGCAAAGCGCCGAGGGAATGATCCATGGCACGGACGTAGAGGAGGAATGGTTTGCCGGCGACAGGTGCCACTAGGACTGGCGGGCTTGTTAAGTAAGCCTTGATGTCGTCGAAAGCCTTTTGGCACTCCTCTGACCAGACATAAGAGACTCCCTTCTTCATGAGCTGAGTAAAGGGTTGACATTTACCGGAGAGGTTTGCTATGAACCTCCGGATGTATGCCAAACGTCCCTGTAAGCCCCGAAGTTCTCGAAGGTTCTTCGGAGGGTCCATGTTAAGGATGGCTTTAGTCTTCTCGGGATCGACATGAATGCCTTTTGCCGTGATGACAAAGCCCAAGAATTTGCCGCTAGAAACCCCCAGGAAGGATTTAGCGGGGTTCATTTTGAGTTGATGTGCCCGCATGAGATCGAAGACCGTCTTTAGGTCCTGTAGGTGATCTCTTTTGAGGCGACTTTTGACTGCGATGTCGTCAACATAGCACTCAACTGTCTTGCGAGGATGTTGACGGAAGATGGTGCTCATAGCTCGCTGATACGTTGTACCGGCGTTCTTCAAGCCGAAGGGCATTACGGTGTAGCAGAAAACACCCTTTGGAGTCCTGAATGACGTGTGTTTTGCGTCATCGGGGAACATCTTGATTTGATTGTAGCCTGAATACCCGTCCATGAAGGACATGCGTTCAAAGCCACATGTGTTATCGATCATTACATCGGTGATTGGGAGCGGGAATTCATCCTTCGGGCAAGCAGAGTTGAGATCCCTGAAGTCGATACAGACTCGTATCTTCCCGTTCTTCTTGGTGACAGGAACGACGTTGGCTACCCAGTCCGGGTGTTGTTCCTCACGGATGAAGCCACTGGTCAAGAGTTTATCCACCTCCTGATCGATGGCGTTCATGATGTCCGGACGGAAGCGTCGCTGTTGTTGTTTGATAGGTTTGGCATCTGGTAAGATGTTCAACCTATGCATCGCGATCTGTGGATCGAGACCCGGCATGTCTTCGTAGCTCCAGGCGAAGACGTCGATATACTCCTTAGCGAGTTGGACTAAAGATTCTCGGTCTTCTCCTTCCAAGCTTTTGCTGATAAAGATGGGTTTAGAAGAAGACCCATCCCCGAGGTCGATTTGCTCGACTTCGTCTTCGATGGGAGGTTCTCGTAACTCAAAACGAGACTCCCATTGTTCTCCTAGGCGTTGAGCCCAGGGTTCCTCTTCGAAGGGTTCCGGCGGTTGGCCTTCGCCTTCATCTTTCTGAGGTTGCGCCGATGTCATGTTAGCTGACAGCACTTTCCTGAAGACTGATCCGATACTGGTATCGGAATCCCACGTCGATGCTTCTGATGAGTGGAAATGTTCTATGTCTTCTGCGTCTGAACTCTCTGGAGTTGATGGCGGCGTGACATAGCCTAACCCCCGTCGAGTCCGATTATAGTAATCCTGTGGCTTTCCATTGGGCATCGAAAGCCGGACAGGGAGATGCCGACCCTTACCGTAGTTTAGGCCTTTGTTGCTTTTCAGGTCGTAGCCCATCTTTTGGATGATGTGCTTAGCCGCATCCGTGTATCGATATACTTGTACTCTGCCTGTATCAGGTTCGGGCTCGATCGATAGGAGGTTCCGACGACGCTCGATTTTGCCCGAGATGATGGTGCCTTCGTCTCGGCTTCGTGGAGGGACTATGAAGACTCCTTGAGACGGGACTATTTGATTATGGTAGACGGTCGTTACTTGTGTTTGCAACGACCGTAGAGCGTTGTCTAATGTATACATGGCATTCCAGTGCGGAAGACAAGAATAATTGAAAGACACTCTATTATTGATAAAGTACGAGATTTTATCCCGTGGGATTACATTGTCGAAGGAGGGTGCGTCTACATCGGCAGAGATATATTCGCCAAGCTCCTCGTCTGTAAGTACTGGGGCCGGATCAGGAGAGTCCTCCACCGCTCCGACTTTGGGGTCTGAGAGGGTTATGTGAGCCCTCTCCGGCATCTTGGATGACTGCGGCGGCTTGCCTTTAAGACGCACCTTGAGGGGTGCCTCGGTTGCGCCTTCGATGAGTGGCGCCTTCCCTTGTAATTTTACCACTAGGGGAGCCGCTGTTTGTGGTGGCTTCCCCTTGAGGCGTATCTTCAGGGGGGCTTCGCGAGCTGGCGCTTTTTCTGATAGCTTGATGCTCATTGGAGGCGCCTTCTGGGGTGGTCTCCCTTTCAGACGAATTTTCAAGGGGGCGTCAGGAGTCGCTTCGAGTTCCAAGTCCGGCTCTGTTGCCGTCTCTGCTTCATCATCGGCGTCGTTGGCTTCCTCTTCGTCAAGTGGCTTGTACAAGTCGGAATCGGTGAAGTAGGCCTCAATCCCTTTGAAGGGATCGATATCCGCAAACTCCGTCCGGATGACGCCGTTGGTGGATACATATTTCATGCATTGGTGGAGCGTGGAGGGCACCACCATGTACTCATGTAACCATGGTCGTCCGAAGTAAGATGTTGTAGTTGACCTCGGCATCCACCACATAACAAGTCACCTCAGTTTTGAGGCTGTCGATGTGACACTTCAGCCGGATCTTGCCCAGTGGCTCGCTCTTGCTGGCGTTGAAGCCGCTGATGGTCGTATTGGAGGGCGCTAGCCGGTACATTGGGATCCCCAACTTTGATAGCAGCGCCTTTGGAATGATGCTTAGGGAAGACCCCGGATCGATCTGAATCCTGCTCACCTTTACCGAACCGATGTATCCTGTGTAATACAACGGTCGGTTATGTCGGTGATGCTTGAGCAGCATGTCTTGTTGGGTGAAGGTTATGTTTGGGATAACTTCATCCGCACAATGACAGTGTGCACAAGTAGTTGGGAGGTCTTCAGGCTGCTTGACCTGACTGAGAAAGGATTCGGCATCCTTCAGAGCTTCGCAAAGAGCTTCTCGGGAGTCCTTGGAGAGACGCAGGAGCTCGAACAGAGACAAGCGTGCAGGAGTACTGGCCAGTTGTGCCAGGATGTCAAAATTGTGGGGCTTGGCTAGCCCCGAAGCATTTTCTTTCCGCAGAGGTCTGTCGAAGCGGGCCTCCACTTGCTTTTGTTTATTGGCTGCTGAGGGCTTGGATGGACCCTCCTCAGGGATGGTGCCAGGAGGCACCACTTCGGCGGCAGCTTCACCGGGCTGGGAGTTCTGTTGTGCACGCGTCTGCACAGGAAGTGCCTCTTTCGTTGAAGAAGAGACCGTGCGGCAAGACTTGATCTTCCTGCCTTTTGCTTTGGAGGTAGGGCGTACCTCCGGTTGAGTTACCTCGGAGACGAGGTCGGGGTGAACCCAGAGGACCTCTCCTCGAGATGTGGTGAGTGGGACAAGTCCACTCACATTGTCACGGGTGGGTGGCAAATTCACCACCTCCATTGTCGCCTTAGGGATGGGGACGACGCCATCTTGTGTGGTAGTCGGCGGCAAGGTGCCGAACTGAAGTGACACCACATTAGCTGACACCGTCTTCTCTTCGTAGTCGACAGAAATTACATCCGCATTGATCATGCGCTGGATATAATTTTTGAGGACGTAGCAGTCCTTAGTCGGGTGTCCGACAAACCGATGGTAGTGACAGTACCTTGGGTTGTCCACCTTCCCGACTTCATCGGGCCGCTTCGGGTCCGGAAGCTTGATCTTGTCACCCTGCTTCAGTATCTCAAAGAGTTGCAGGGTGTCGTCATCATTGAATGAATAAACCTCCTTGGGTCTCGGTGCCAATGGAGGCTTTTGAGTAGGCGCAGATGCACCCTTCGAGGCATTAACTGTCAATGCCTGTTTCCCCTTTGTTTCTCGTCCGGAATTGTTGGTTGCGGACTTTTTCCCCTTATCGTCAAAGGCGGGGAAGCTAACACCCAGAAGACGTGCATTGGCCGCCTTCTTCTCTGCAGCTTCAGCTTCAATGATTAGGGAGCTCCAATCGGGAGGGGGAGTAGAGTTAAGCCGGAGCTTTTCCCCAGCAGAGTCGCCAGCTTGTTTGCCATTAAAATTGTTTTGATTGAAATCTTAATACAAACAGAACAGTGATACAATATAGGACTTAGATGTAGTCCTAGGAGTACACTTTTGTTTAAGCTGGGTCCTTAGTGCCAATGGAGCGAGTGGTAATGCGTTGACTCCGTTGACCGGCTGACGGCGGTTATCGGTTCTCTGAAGGTGTTGATTGCTCTGGGTGCTGGAGCTTGCTGAGAGGAGTAAGACGTTGAGTGTCTAGAACTGCCTCTCTGGTGATTCTCTGTTGTGGATTCTTTTTGTGAGTCTTATCTTCTGAGTCTCTGTGTGTGTGTGAAGGAGATGACCCTTCTATTTATAGTTTTGCAGGCTGGCTGCTTATGCGCGCATGTAGGATGCGCCGGTGTGGGAACGCCACGTGGAGGTTGCTGATGGAGGCGCATGGATGCTGCGCCCTGATCGAGGGGGAGAACTCTTCATGCTGCTGTGGTGAGCCGGCACGTAGCAGGGAGAAGATCTTTCCGTTGCTGAAATCTTGGACGAGTTGAGTCAAAAGACACGTGTCGTCGACTCATGGTTCGAAGATCTCGGATTTGGTGGAGAGGAGTGATCTGGTGGGCTGTGCCTTGGATTGGGCGTAGGAGGAGGCTGCGGCTCATAACCTTTAGGAGTTACAAACCATTTAGGGCGCATGGCTTTTGAGGCGCATGCAGGCGACTTTCCTTCTGTCTTTCGGGATCAGAGAGCAGTCTGAGGCGCATGGCTTTTGAGGCGCATGCTGGTTTGGACGCATGGCCGTAGAGGCGCATGCGGGTTTGGACGCATGGCCGTAGAGGCGCATGCGGATGGACGCATGGCCGTAGAGGCGCATGCGGATGGCCACGTGGCAGTAGCCGTCGGAGTCATGATGATGCTGACGTTGCCGATGCTTCGTTCTCTGAAAAAGCTGTCACTTGTTCAGACTTTGGGAGGCGTGCTGCCAACTCTGTCAGTTCAGCATTTAATGTTGGTGACGTTCGATGGACAGCTGAGTGGGCGCGTCGATTGGCGTTCCACTCGGTATGGAGATGTGTGGGGGCGCATCCTCTATAATGCGCCGAGTACTGTAGGGCGCGTCTGTATGATGCGCCTGACGCCGAAGGGCGCGTCCGTGTGATGCGCTGTCTGGCTGGCGCATCGGACATGTCTTTTAATGATGCGGCTGTCTCGCTCTTCGAGTGCTATAAATAGCCGTTTGGCTGAATTCGAGGCATCCGGTTCATCCATTTAATGTAAATTCATTGCACGGAATTCGGAGGGCCATCTACTTGGCGCGTGGGTTTGATCTGCCCGGCCTATAAATAGTGGCATGGAGAGAAGATTTGCTTCTCATTCCCTCACGTACTTCGAATATGAATTTGAACGTACGGGTGCATTCTGCTGACGAAGTGCTCTCGAGGGTGAAGATGAGACGCTGTGTTGTCTTCGATGCACTTGAAGGTGACTGTTACATCCAAAAGACGGAGTCGAGGGCTTCTGAGGCAGGCGGAAGGTGCCTGTTGCATCCAAAGATAAGGATGCTCGAGCCTCGTCTCCGTTATTCCGGAAGAGCCGTAAATCGGAATGGCGGTGCAAGGCTCTCTCTTCCTGCAAAGTGGGATTTCCCCACTTTGATCGTGTCGAAAGCTGCTCCTTTAGCCATGGTTTCGATCACGGTCTTCCTTCGGTTTTGGAGGCTCTTTCGAAGCCTCCCCTGGCCACAGCATTTGCGGTGCTCTTCTCTTCCTTGGTTCCAGCCAGAGGGTTAAATGCTTTGTGTCGAAGCATTTATCGGGCGAGCCTGGTTGGAAGAGCGGCACATAACTGGGCTCTGCTCGGCCAGGTGAGCCTGGCTGGAAGAATTTGGCTGAAGGGATGCACATAACTGAGGTGCTGAAGAGATGATGGGATACGCCTGGATGGAGGCGCATGATATCTGCTGCGCCTCACTGGTGGCGCACAGTGATGCTGCGCCTATCTGGAGACGCATGGTGGCCTTTGCGCTTATCTGAAGGCGCATGATGGCCGCTGGCTGTAGACTTTAGGCTCTTTCCTTTGTAGGAATTCTCCTTTGTACAACCTTTTCTAGACATGTAATAGACTTTTATATATAAATAAAAAGTCCTTCTTCAAATGTCTATAATTATTGACTTTGCTGTGAAGTTCTTCATCTGAGTTCTGGCGCATGTAGTGTCTGGCGCATGGGCTTTCTGGTTGTGAAATTCCATGCTTCTACAGTATGTCGTGCTAAACTTCAGCTGCGTGCCCAAGCTCTCCTGCAAGCTCTTCCAGTAATGCGAGGTGAACCGGGTATCCCTGTCGGATACGATGCTGACTGGAACTCCATGCAACTTGTAAATGTTTCGCATGTAAAAAGCTGCTAACCTTTCCATGGATAAACCAACCTTGAAAGGAATAAAATGGGCAGACTTGGTCAGTCTGTCGACTATCACCCATATAGCATCCTTCCTCCTTGGGATCTGGGTAATCATGTCAAAAAGTCCATAGTAATATGTTCCTTTTTTTACTCCGGAATAGGAAGAGGTTACAACAAACCTGGTGATCTCTGGCGGTCTGCCTTCACCTGCTGGCAGATCAAACATCTGTAGACGAATTCTGCCACGTCTCGCTTCATTCCAAGCCACCAAACATGAGTCTTCATGTCCTTGTACATCTTGTTAGTTCCGGGATGTATAGAATGCTGCGACTGGTGTGCCTCCTTCATAAGTTCATTCCTCAGTTCGCCAGTAGACACGTAAAGTCTCGTGTCGTGCCTCAATGCTCCATCTCCAGCTATGGAAAAACCCTCAAGTGTTCTAGCTAACACTCGGTCTCTTAGTTTGCACAGTATCTCATCCTGGAATTGAGTCTCCTTGACTCTGATGATCAAACTGGACTCCACTTGTAGCTGCATCATAGGCGAGTCCACGCCTGATACAACTGCTTCCCTTCCGAGCTTCAACATGATCTCCTCTGGTAGCACGATCTCCAATCCGAGCTTCTTCATATCTTCCAGCAAATGACGGCTCTTTGTCAAGAACATCGCCATCGGGTACCTGCTAAGTGCATCTGTAACTACATTAACCTTACCCGGATGGTACTGCAGGTTGATGTCAAAATCCTTCATAAGCTCCAGCCATCGCCTCTGGCGCATGTTGAGCTCCTTCTGAGTGAAGACATACTTGAGACTTTTGTGGTATGTAAATATGTCTACCTTCTCACCATATAGGTAGTGCTTCCAAAGCTTCAGGTCGAAGACGACCGCTGCTAGCTCCAAGTCGTGCGTCGGGTAGTTCTTATCATGATTCCATAATTGCCAGGAAGCATAGTCAATTACCTTACCATGCTACTGTAGCACACAGCCCAATCCTTTATCCGAAGCATTACTATAGACAAAAAATCCGCCTGATCTAGATGGTAGCGTCAAAATGGGTGCTGTTGTCAGTCTTCTCTTCAGTTCCTCAAATGTCGCATGGATCTCTTCAGTCCAAACAAACTCTTTGTTCTTCCTGGTCAGCTTCGTCATAGGCTCCGCAATCCTCGCGAAGTCTTTCACAAACTTTCTGTAGTATCCAGCTAGACCCAAAAAGCTCATGATCTCTGCAACTGAGCTGGAGGCTGTCCAAGATTCAACTGGTGCTATCTTCTTGGGATCCACAGATACATCTTCTCCTGTGATGACATGACCAAGAAATTCCACTTTATCCAGGAAAAATTTACACTTGGACAATTTACCGTAGAGCTTCTCCTTCCTCAGAGTCTCCAAGACAATCCGCAAATGCTTCTCGTGCTCCTCCTGGGTCTTTGAGTAGATCAGAATGTCATCGATGAAGACAACGACAAACTGGTCCAAGAACTCATGGAAGACCTTGTTCATGAGATTCATGAACACTGCTGGGGCATTGGTAAGATCGAAGGGCATGACCAAAACTCATACTGTCCATACTTGGTGTTGAATGCCGTCTTCGGGATATCCTCCTCTCAAACCTTGACTTGATGGTATCCTGATCTGAGGTCAATCTTCGAGAACACCCTCGCTCCGCTCAGCTGATCGAATAAATCATCGATCCTGGGCAGAGGGTACTTGTTCTTGATTGTGATGTTGTTCAATGCCAGATAATCTATGCACATCCGCACGGTTCCATCCTTCTTGGGCACGAACAAAACTGGTGCTCCCCAGGGTGAAGCTCCATCTCTGATAAATCCCTAGGCCTTTAGCTTATCAATCTGGTCCTTCATCTCCTTGGCCTCCTTGGGGTTGACTCTGTAGCATCCCTGAGAAATAGGGAAAGACTCGAGAACAAGATCGATAGTGAACTCTATACCTCGATCCGGGGGTAAACCTGGAAGGTTGTCGGGGAAGACGTCCAGGAATTCTGCTATCAAGGGATGAGGTGGTCCAGAATCTACTGTGATGGAAGTGTAGGAAACACATGTCACGACCTGCTCCCGAATAATCGGACACGAGTCGGACACGCCCAGCCTTCGTCAATGTACACGACGAAGTAAGCTGTACAATACTAAGGAAAACTCCAAGTCATAATGTAATGTAAACAATCAAAGAATCTATAGATATCCCAAAAAGATCACCAATATCCACCAAGTCAATTTAGTACAAAGTCATCCAGAGACAAATTCGGTAAAATAAATATACAATAATGAAATCATAAAAATACAATCTCCAGAAATGAAATCTAAACAATAAACTAATCTTGCAATTCCAGTGATACCATCATGTTCCATGTGGCCTCAAGCTCACCTGCAACGTATCATATCAGGAAAAAGCAAAGTACAAACCCGACAAGAACAATATATAATATAATCTGTAATATAGAATACAAGGTGAAACCAGAATACGAAAGCTGAAAATGAAACTATGGTACCAGAAATGAAATGTAAAACTGCAGGCAATGGACATGACAACCAATATGCGAAGATAATGAACATAGAAATCAATGAACAATACGATGAACACGACAATCAATGCAAGTGTGACCTTTGTGAAATATTAACCTAATGTGTGACCGGCTAAGGACCACAATCCACAATCAATTCTACAAGATCCGGCGTAATCGTACGTGAGGTGTATGATTAGGCTATCCACAATACCTATGTTGGGTGTGGTCACACAAAATTTAATATTTCCACCAATCCCCGCAATAAATAATGACTCACAATGCAATAACAAACAAGGACGATGCAATCGTGTGTATCACGTGTCTGATATGAGAACATGGCACATGAATGTAAGACAAAACAAAGTAAAAGCTCGAGTCGGTGTACTTGCCTCGCTTTGGAAGCACGGGAGTAGTACTGCATGGATGTAATGATCACCTGGTATTTTTGTACAATTTTGTTAGGGTTTGAATTAATGACAGTTAACTAACTATTTCTAATACTTATAGGCAAAACTAGCTAACAATGCTTTTAAAAATATATAATGTAGGCTAATCAAAATAATACCTTAAGCTATAAGAAATCATTTAGAAAATACTAGAACATTTTGCTAGCAAAATATTTAGTCATTAATATTAACAAATTTAAACCAAATATTTACTAACTATCAACTAGAATAAATACTAATTATTTAATAATGCTAACAAGATAACTATTATTTATATCAAAATCTTTTAAAACTATAAATGCTAACACATAATCTAATATATAGATATAGATATATATAGATATATATATATATATATATATATATATATATCTTAGCTCATTTACTTAGAAATAATTGACAATTATTAAATATATTGCAAGAGAATATATATATAAAACTAGCTAAATAATATAACATTTTTAGAAAATAATATTACAATTTAATAAGGAAAATATAAACAATAATAATAAATAGGAAACATTATTAAAACCAGTCCAATTCTACATTGATACTGTAATCTGAGCCCATCTCTCTGTCTCAGCCCATATAGTTTCACAAAAAATTTATTAAAAACTTATTAATTCAGAGCCCAGCCCAAACCTATACACACAGCCCACATCTAATTAAGTAGAAATCCTAATATATTATATCAACTATACACATGCAGTCTGACTTCGATTATGAAGGCCAAGTAGTGGCCCTTCATTTCTCGAAGAGGCACACAAAGGTGACTCCTCAATTTACGAGGAGACAAAACCTTTACATTAAAGAATAGTAAAAGAAAGAAAGAATTAAGTATAGACATTTACGAAGGGTTCTCTCTCTCCACTCTCACTTCAATCAACAGTCCCTCATTATTCTCCCAGTCACAAAAATCTCACTCCTCTACTTCTTCTTCAACCTTATCTCTGCTCTCATTCTCTTCCTCACCCACTCTCTACTTCTTATTTCCCAGCCGATCATCCTTCCCCAAATATACATCAACCCTAAATAAAATCCTAAATCCCTGACCACACCAAAACCCTAACAGCAAGAAGAGGAAAGGAATAAGTAGATCGATGAGACATTTACCTCTGGTTCGATTGGATCCGGCTACAGGACGTCGGCTCGACGGTACGGAACGCTAGATCCGTCGAGATCGGCGAGGAGGCTCCGGTCGGCATCTTCGACAGTGGCTAGACTCAAACTCGAGGTGGCTTCATCAGCTCGGTGTCTCGACTCGGCTGCGATGACTAGATCCCAGCTCGACAAGGCTCGGCGGTGATCAACTCCAGATGGTGGCGCTCGACATGGTCCACGAGAAAACGTCTTGGTTCTCGGGAGATGCTCGCAGCGGTCAAGGAACAGCTCGGTGGCGAGCAGTCGGCGGTCGAGGTCATCGCTGGAGTGGCGGTCGGTTCAAATCCGGTCCTACTACGGCGAAAGCGACGACGACTTCATCTTTCGACGGTCGGCTCAGCTTCCAAGGAGGAGCGGCTCACTGCTCGAGGTAGCTCCTTAAGATTCGAAGGGCACCTCGATCTCGTGAAGCTGACGTGGTCTTCGAACGGCGGCGAGGCAGTCGAGTTGGCATCCTCGTCTCACGAGGAAGCGGCAGCGCGGCGGTGGACTGGTGGCAGGGCTCGATGGCGAGTGCCGGAGTCGGTGGCTCGAAGTGATGGGGGAATGTTGGACTCCGGCGAGGGTGGTGGTACTCGGCCGGGGTCGGCCAGAGAGCAGAGGAAAGAGAGTTGAGAGAGAATGATGTAAAGAGAGAGTAGAGAGAGAGTGCTGACTGTGATGTGTGTCAGAATGATGTAATGTGTATTGGACTGTGTGTCAGTGTACTATTTATATTAAAATATTGGATGGAAATGCTGTAATTAGATGTAGATCTGGGGGTGTTCCCCCAAGATAGGACAGTGGCAATGTTGGTAATTAGGAATAGATCTGGGGCTAATAGAACAAATTTGAAATTGAAACGTAATAACCTAACCGGATTAGTTTGGCTTTCCTAATAACCAACTAATTTAATGATTACAGAAATATTCAACTAGTAATAGTTAACTTAATTAATCTAGATTAATAGATAACTAATAATCGAATGTAACTGACAATTAAATAAACAAAAATTAAATAAGCAGAAAATTAAATAACATTTAATATTCAACTGCTTCATATTATTTAAATAAACAGAAAATTAAATAACAATTAAATAAAAATATTTTTACGAAAATCCATTTAGGAGTTAACTAAAAGAAACCACTTTCTCCAACTATGATCAGCTAACATTATTAATCAAGCTTAATAGTAATATTTAGTAAAAGTAATAATAATCAAACGCATTAACTAATCAGGAATGTAATCTACAATAATAAGTATTTAAAGCATAAATAACCAGAATAATATTTTTGTTAAAGAATTTAAGCTTTACTTAGAAACAATGTTGATCTTTCAAAATGTTTTTTTTTTGAAAAAATTCCTGAAATTCACAAAAATTTGGTTTAGGGACTTACAAATCTACCCCCCTTGCAAAAATTTCGTCCTCGAAATTTCAAGGGTTTTGTAGAGGTGCATAAAATCAAGTAAAAAGTTTTTAAGAACAATTGAGTAAAAAGATTTTTATTTGGATAACAAAAGTAACAAGGACTAATAAGTAGTCACTAAACAATATGAAAGAATGTAAATGCAAGAAAACTCAGAGACAAGCCTCAAAATAGGCAATACAAGGAAATCTAGCTACTACAAGCAAGTAAGGAAGATAACGGTCCGTCCGGCTGCGCTCCCTGCTGCTACTGATCCTCAAAGGGTGGATCCTCCTGCTGCAGCTCTAGCGTTGGTCCCTGACGAGTGAAGGCTGCTGGGCAATCTCTCACTTGGTGAGTGGCAGATCCACAAACCAAGCACTGCCCTAACTTCTTGCGGCATTCCTCAACACGGTGTTCCGGCCCCTTGCAGTATGTGCAAGAAAAGTATGTCGGGGTCCGGATCTGTCTCTGTTGTCTCGGTGATATCGGAGCTCGAACATGAGGATGATGCTGATGCTGATGTGCTGGCCGCTGCTGAGTGTCAGTCCGCTTCGGTGGACCCTGGGTGTAATGCCCCGCTCCGTACGACGCATTACGCTGAAGCATTGACTCAAAGAGTCGCGTTGACCGAATAAAATGTATCGATGTGAATCGATATGAGAGTTACGTTTTCCCGAGCAACGCATCGAACTAAGTCGATGCAAAGAGTTGCCTTGTCCCGAAAGAATGCATCGAGTGAATCGATGCGAAGCACCGCGTTGCCCCGAAGGATGAGTGCGTTGAATCGGCTCGAAGATTCTAAGAAATCGAATCGACCAAGGCGCAAGTCCGAATCGATGCAAGTATTGATTTTAGTTGGTTTCGTGTGCAAGTTATACGTTGACGCAAAAATATTAGAGGTCCATCTTTTGCCATATTTAGTAAGGGGTCCGCGAAATCAAATCGACGCCTTGCGATGGGCTAAGACTTGGGCATGCTAAGCCAAATCGGAAGTATAGTTCAATAAAGCATGAAGTGCTCGAATGGCTAAGTCAGGAGAGCGGCCGTGCAACAAAGTTATAAAATCGAGCCGCATCGGCTCGGCAAAACGACAAAGGCGTATCGACTCAAGGTGGGAGGATTGACTCTTCTTTTTACTCCTTCATGCGATAAGTCAAATATATTATTGTATGATAAAAGTTAACCTATCGACGCCACGGGCGTGGTCCGATCGGAAGATAAAATTGTAGTGTGAGTCGAACACTAAGTCAGAACAATTGAAATGAAACGTGCATGATATGCACGAGTCACTATGGAATATTGGATATCGCTAAGGCGAGCGCCTCGATGCGTAAGCTGCAAGAACTTGGGATAACTGTATTCGGCGAGTGCCTTAGTGCACGAACCATACTGTGCCTTCGCGCACGAGTTAGAAAGGCTAGAACATTGAAAGACAATAGGCGAGCGCCCTAGCGCACAAGCCATGGACATTGAACACTAAGTTATAGAACATGGGGATACGGTCGAAACGTGCCAACGTGCACGGGATCATAAAAGATGGCTTCATTGTGAGAGAATACAGTTGTGGCATGAATGTGGCGGAACTGTCGGATATGACATAATGCCTCGAAAGGTGTTCGAGACCTTCGGGTCGTTCGGTTGAGGAACATTGAGTTGAGGCATAATGCCATTGAACATTGAAATAAAGTACGAAACGTAAGAACATAGAAAGTTAACGGAAGAAATGCGAGATGATAAAGTCTGAGTCTCGGACTCAAGACTATGCTTGGTTGTTTGAATAATAAGGGCGTTGCATGGTCGAATAGGATGGACTTGAGATTAATGTGATAATAACTCGTGCACGAGTGTTTCCCCCAAACGGTTAAATGCCGGAGCGCCCCGAAAATGCTTGGCCTAGGAGGGAATCGAATAATCTTTGTAGGCGCACATCCTTAAGACGAGTAGCACTCATCTTATAGACGAAAAAAGTCGCAAATGATGGTATACAGCGGGAACGTTTCGGTTGTTGGGACTGCAACCCACCCGTTAAACGCCGGGCAGCCCAACCAAATATTGAGAAAAGAATGAGAGAAAAGAAAGTAAGAAACTCCTTTAGTCCATTCCGGCGCGGATACGCCAACGGCCTTCATATAGCTAAGGAACGACGGGTTGAAAGTGTAGGCACGTATGTGTCCCGCACATAGATCCTGCTTAGAGATGCACATATAACATGACAGGAAAGGAATGGGGCGTATTCACCTTACGTCGGTGCAAGGGCGAGTGCGTCGACTTGGTAAGAAATTGTGCCACAAATCAAACACGAGATTGCTTGTCTGATTGCCTATTTCAATTCGAATAACATGATTGCCATGCTAACATGCTTTACGCTTTCGAATATGCCATAAAATTGACCCTAAGGAGAACATAGCAAGATCATAAGCTAAGTTGCATGATTCAACATAAATACTAAAATGTCAGTTTGGAAAGAAGGTCTTTGTATCAGTATATGCGAGGACGAACGTACTGATCCCCCACCAGCTTCATGCAGGGTACAGGGAATGGATGGCTCGCAGCGAAGCATTGCTTGAACGCGTTGAGGCTTGGAATGCCGAAGCGTATTGAAGCGTGCAATCGCAATGACGCTCGGACTATGCAACAGGATTGATGCGACCGAGATATAGAAGGCATGATGTATAGAACGGTGAAATCTTTTGTGGGCAAGAGAGAACCTGAGTGTTGTAGCCAATCTGGCATATATTGTTAGGCTATCGAAAGCCTTTGTAATCTCAGTTTTGGATATCAATAAAGAGAATTGTTTCGTATACTCTATTTTCCTTTCGTTGTTAATATCGAATCAAAAGATAACCATTTGAGAACTTGTCATCTTGCCTTGCACGAACGCAACTCCAGGCTCGTGCGACATCACGCCCCCTGCGAGGACGATGATTCGGGTGATTCTGGGTCGGGACGTGACACTGGGAACTGCTGGCGCCAATGTCTCGATCCCGCTTAAGCTTCGGGTCCATCTTCTCTCCACTCCCTGAGCAACTTTGAGGATGCTCGCATAGGTAGTGGCCTGGGTGATAGCCACTGTATGTCGTAACTCCATGGTGAGGCCCTTCTTGAACTTCTAAGCCCTCTCCTGTGGTGTGCTAACTAGGTTCTCTGCGAACATGCTGCATCGGGTGAACTCCGAAGTGTACTGAGCCACAGTTATAGTCCCCTGCTGCAATGCCTCGAATTGCATCCGAAGCTCGTCCCGCTGCACATCCGAGAAGAACTTCTCCTAGAACAGCAGTTTGAAATCTTTCCATAGAACTTGGGGTCCGGCCAACTGAGGCTCCTCTCTATACCAAGCTCTAGTAATGTCGAAAAGTCGCAGGCTCGCAACTTCGACCTACAGATCATCTGGAATCCTCGCCATCTTCAATGTCCGCTTAGCATTTTCTAACCACTCATCTGCATAAACTATCCCCTCATAGCCCCAAAAATCCATCGGGCAGAGGTTTTGATAATCTCTGGCAGTCCCTGGCCTCGGCACTGCTGGTGCTGGTGGTGCCGACGGTGCTGGCGGAGCTGGTGGAGCTGGTGGAGCTGGCTCCCTAACTCGGAGCACGTCCATGATCGTCGCTCGAAACTGCGTGGCCTGGTGGTTTTGTGCCTCCATGAACTGCTGGAACATGGCCATCATCTAAGTACCGTCGAATGTCATCGTCGGAGGAAGCGACTGCGACGGAGGCGGAGACGGTGGAAGCTGCTCCTGCGCATCGGGTGCAGGCTGTTCGCTTGTCCCAGCGTTCTTCGTGGCGACCATCCTATAATAGAAAATAAACGGTTGATTGCTATGTCCTAAAAAATCACAACTAACCTAGAAAAATTATAAGTAAAAATTAAATTTAAATAACAATAACCATAAACCATTTTTTCACGGTTTCTATGCGGTGATGAGTTTTCCTTAGCTTTGCTGGTCCCCCAATAACACTTTATTGCCTAAGTGTCATTAGGATAGACCTGCATGGGCCACCACTAAAAACATGTTACGACCCGTTCCCGAATAATCGGACACGAGTTGGACACGCCTAGCCTTCGTCGATGGACACGACGAAGTAAGCTGTACAATACTAAGGAAAACGCTAAGTCATAATGTAATGTAAACAATCACAGAATCTATAGACGTCCCAAAAAGATCACCAATATCCACCAAGTCAATTTAGTACAAAGTCATCCGGAGACAAATCCGGTAAAATAAAATATACAATAATAAAATCATAAAAATATAATCTCCAAAAATAAAATCTAAACAATAAACTAATATTACAATTCCAGTAATACCATCATGCTCCATGTGGCCTCAAGCTCACCTGCAACGTATCCTGTCAGAAAAAGAGCAAAGTACAACCCCGACAAGAATAATATACAATGTAATCTGTAATACAGAATACAAGGTGAAACCAGAATACGAAAGCTGAAAATGAAACTATGGTACCAGAAATGAAATATAAAGCTGCAGGTAATGGACATGACAATCAATATGCGAAGACAATGAACACAGAAATCAATGAACAATACGATGAACATGACAATCAATGCAAGTGTGACCTTTGTGAAATATTAACCTAATGTGTGACCGACTAAGGATCACAATCCACAATCAATCAATTCACAATCAATTCTACAAGATCCGGCTTAATCGTACGTGAGGTGTACGATTAGGCTATCCACAATACCTATGTTGGGTGTAGTCACACAAAAGTTAATATTTCCCCCAATTCATGCAATAAATAATGACTCACAATGCAATAACAAACAAGGACGATGCAATCGTGTGTATTACGTGTCCGATATGAGAACATGGCACATGAATGTAAGACAGAAACAAAGTAAAAGCTCGAGTCGGTGTACTTGCCTCGTTTTGGAAGCACGGGAGTAGTACTGCATGGATGTAATGATCACCTGGTATTTTTGTACAATTTTGTTAGGGTTTGAATTAATGACAGTTAACTAACTATTTCTAATACTTATAGGCAAAACTAGCTAACAATGCTTTTAAAAATATATAATGTAGCCTAATCAAAATAATACCTTAAGCTATAAGAAATCATTTTAGAAAATACTAGAACATTTTGCTAGCAAAATATTTAGTAATTAATATTAACAAATTTAAACCAAATATTTACTAACTATCAACTAGAATAAATACTAATTATCTATTAATGCTAACAAGATAACTATTATTTATATCAAAATCTTTTAAAACTATAAATGCTAACCACATATATATATATATATATATATATATATATATATATATATATATATATATATATATATAATATCTTAGCTTATTTACTTAGAAATAAATTGACAATTATTAAATATATTGCAAGAGAATATATATATAAAACTAGCTAAGTAATATAACATTTTTAGAAAATAATATTACAATTTCAATAAGGAAAATATAAACAATAATAATTAATAGGAACATTATTAAAACCAGCCCAATTCTACACTGATACTGTAATCTGAGCCCATCTCTCTGTCTCAGCCCATATAATTACACAAATTTTTTATTAAAAACTAATGAATTCAGAGTCCAGCCCAAACCTATACACACAGCCCACATCTAATTAAGTAGAAATCCTAATATATTATATCAACTGTACACATGCAGTCTAACCTCGAATTATGAAGGCCAAGTAGTGGCCCTTCATTTCTCGAAGAGGCACACAAAGGTGACTCCTCGATTTACGAGGAGACAAAACCTTTACATTAAAGAATAGTAAAAGAAAGAAAGAATTAAGTATAGACATTTACGAAGGGTTCTCTCTCACCACTCTCACTTCAGTCAACAGTCCCTCATTTTTCTCCCAGTCACAAAAATCTCACTCCTCTACTTCTTCTTCAACCTCACCTTTGCTCTCATTCTCTTACTCACCCACTCTCTACTTCTTATTTCCCAGCCGATCATCCTTCCCCAAATATACATCAACCCTAAATAAAATCCCTGACCACACCAAAACCCTAACAGCGAGAAGAGGAGAGGAACAAGTAGATCGATGAGACATTTACCTCTGGTTCGAGTGGATCCGGGTACAGGACGTCGGCTCGACGGTGCGGGACGGTGGATCCGTTGAGATCGACGAGGAGGCTCCGGTCGGCATCTTCGACAGCGGCTAGACTCGAACTCGAGGTGGCTTCGTCGGCTCGGTGTCTCTACTCGGCTGCGGTGACTAGATCCCAGCTCGGCAAGGCTCGGCGGTGATCAACTCCAAATGGTAGCGCTCGGCGTGGTCCATGAGAAGACGTCTCGGTTCTCAAGAGACGCTCGCAGCGGTCAAAGAACAGCTCGACGGCGAGCAGTCGGCGGTCGAGGTCGTCACTGGAGTGGCGGTCGATTCAGATCTGGTCCTGCTACGGCGAAAGCGACGGCGACTTCATCTTTCGACGGTCGACTCAGCTTCCAAGGAGGAGCGGCTCACTGCTCGAGGCGGCTCCTCGAGATTCGAAGGGCGCCTCGATCTCGTGAAGCTGACGCGATCTTTGAGCGGCGGCGAGGCAGTCGAGGTGGCAGCCTCGTCTCACGAGGAAGCGGCGGCACGACGGTGGACTGGTGGCGGGGCTCGATGGCGAGTGCCGGAGTCGGTGGCTCGAAGTGATGGGAGAACGTTGGACTCCGGCGAAGGTGGCGGTGCTCGGACGGGGTCGGCCAGAGAGCAGAGAAGAGAGAGTAGAGAGAGAATAATATAGAGAGAGAGTGCTGACTGTGATGTGTGTCAGAATGATGTGATGTGTATTGGACTGTGTGTCAGTGTACTATTTATATTAAAATATTGGATGGCAATGATGTAATTAGATGTAGATCTGGGGGTGTTCCCCCAAGATAGGACAGTGGCAATGTTGGTAATTAGGAATAGATGTGGGGCTAATAGAACAAATTTGAAATTGAAACGTAACAACCTAACCGGATTAGTTAGACTTTCCTAATAACCAACTAATTTAATGATTACAGAAATATTCAACTAGTAATAGTTAACTTAATTAATCTAGATTAATAGATAACTAATAATCGAATGTAACTGACAATTAAATAAATAGAAAATTAAATAACAATTAATATTCAACTGCTTCATATTATTTAAATAAATAGAAAATTAAATAACAATTAAATAAAAATGTTTTTACGAAAATCCATTTAGGAGTTATCTAAAAGAAACCACTTTCTCCAACTATGATCAGCTAACATTATTAATCAAGCTTAATAGTAATATTTAGTAAAAGTAATAATGATCAAACGTATTAACTAATCAGGAATTAAATCTACAATAATAAGTATTTAAAGCATAAATAACTAGAATAATATTTTTGTTAAAGAATTTAAGCTTTACTTAGAAACAATATTGATCTTTCAAAATGCTTTTTTTTTAAGAAATTCCTGAAATTCACAAAAATTTGGTTTAGGGACTTACAACACACCACATACTCTCTGGTGCTCGAGCTATCTCAAATTCTGGTCCTCCAGGTGGACTAAAGATAACTCAGCTCCGACAATCTATCAGGGCGTGTTGCTTGCTCAGCCAATTCCCAATACTATGTCATAGTTAGAGAGAGGCATAACAAGAAGAGGTGCTAGGAAGGTATGATCGAAAATGGTGATAGGGCAGGTACAACCCTACCAAAATAAGTCATATCAGCGACGTAATTAGCGACGCCAACTTAAAACATCGCCAATATTTTTGGTTTTAGCGACGCCAAATTTAAGCGTCACAATACGTCGCTGGTAGCGACATACAGCGACATATTGCGACTACCTATAGTCTAATAAAAATCAACGTCGTTGATTTGTCGGAAAACGTCGCTAGTTTTATCAGTTCAGCGACGTTTAGCATCGCAAAGTCTATAACGTCGCCGAATATTAAACTAATACCAATGCTTTGCGACGTATTTCTGGCGTCGCTAATTTCTGCTAAATAGGGTTTCCTCGGTTCCAATTTTCATTTCTCCCTCTCCCCAAATTCTTTGTTCCCGCCCCTCTTCCCCCGACCACGACGACAGCCCGACCCCCTTCCCTCCGGCGCCGCTCATCCTCCTCCTCCACCGCGAGCTCCTTCTCCTCCCTCCGGCGAGCCCCTTCTCCTCCTCCTCCTCCTCCACCGCGAGCCCCTTCTCTTCCTCCACCGCGAGATCCTCCTCCTCCACCACCGCAAGGAGACTGAAGGTAAACCCTAACCCTAATTGAGGTATTTTTCGTGTCCAAAATGGACACGGAGACACATTATGACCATGTGTTCACTGATACAGTGTGTTCGTGAGGTTTTGGACACTTTGTGTCCATTTGTTGGACACGTGGACACCCCCAAGCTTGCATATATATGTATTTCACCTCTGTACACTTAACCCCCTCCTCCTCCACCACCGAACTTGTCCTCCTCCTCCTCTTCCACCACCGTGAGGAGACTGAAGGTAAACCCTAACCCTAATTGAGGTATTTTTCGTGTCCAAAATGGACACGGAGACACGTTACGACCATGTGTTCACTGATACAGTATGTTCGTGAGGTTTTGGACACTTTATGACCATTTGTTGGACACGTGGACACCCCCAAGCATGCATATATACGTATTTTACCTCTGTACACTTAATCCCCTACATACACTTGTGTATTTTCGTATTAATTTGGATTTGCATATTGGGTTTGGGTTTCGATATAGTGTTTGATACATTGTTTCACCTTGCAACATTCCTACACTTATTTTAGACAACAAGTATATGAACCAATTGGTCAACATCTATTTGTTGAAGTATGGTACTCCATTCTTCGTAAGTTCTAGCTATATATGTCTCAAGATCCAATACTCGAAAATCCCAAAAAGAAGAAGAAGAAAAGAATAAAATGACATCGCTCAACACCCTATGACAACTCTTTGTAGAATTGTGTTAAAGTGTGAGTTCTACAGTATGAGTTCTACAGTATGGTTCTCTTTGTAGGATAAAATGACATTGCTCAACCCTATCGATCCTCCATACAAGTCTTCCTTCATCTATTGTCTTAAAGTGTGAGTTCTATAGTATGGTTCTCTTTGTACAATTGTGTCTTATTTTAGATAACAAGGGTTTCCTATTTTTATAGGTAACATGGCAACATGTGTAAGGGAACATATAGGTGTGTATTTGTGTTTGAAAGGGAGTGTCACAAGAGTAAGGCGTGAGCATGTGTTAGTATTTTGAGCTGTGAGAGTGTTTGTTCTATTGAGGTTAGTACCAACTGGCAAGTTAGGTTAAAAGAACCTGGGAACTATGGTGTGGTTGTATACATCATGTATATGTATGTGTGTGTCTAGTGGGAGAAAGGGGGAGGGTTAACTAGTACCAGGTATTTGGAGAGGAGGGAGAGTTTATACTAGTATATATAGACTAATATCCTAAAACTTGACTTATACAACTTAGAAATGGCTAGTTTGACCAAGTTGGACTAGTTTAGCTTAGAGTTGGCTCGGTTGGACTATACATAATATATAGACTAATATCCTAAAACTTTACTTCTACAACTCAGCCTATATGAAATATTGTAGACACGGGTGATATACCGCCGCGATAATCTCTGACCACCGCACGCACAAACACGCGAAAGAAAAGTTAGCAATGCGAAAAGAAGATGACAGATAATCTCTGACCATTTAACGTAAAATGTCATGTGTACATATACTGCAGAAAGTGTAGACCGCATGAACTGACAATTGCATATCATTCACTACCTTGATGTATCTATCTTACAGAATTATGGAGCTGAATTACTATCTGCGGAATCGTACTTGGATGTACAACCGTCATCCTGATGACATGTGCGGTGTGCGGGATAAATTCATAGAGGGCGTACACCAGTTCCTGCAGTTTGCCAAGGCGTTCCCTCAGTACATGGACGGTACCAAAATTAAGTGTCCGTGTGTGAGATGTCGCAACTTGAAATATCATCCAGAAGTGGATGTCACGTATCATTTATACTCGAAGGGTTTCACGCCGAATTACTATCAGTGGAGCGAGCACGGAGAACTTGTGTCTTTAGTATCGGAGTACGAGCCTTATGTGGATGTCCACAACAACGCTCCTTACGATGATGGGTTGGTGAACATGGTTTTCGACACGGCCGGGCCTAGTTTCGATCCGGATGATCATGATGCACCTGAGGAGGCACCGAACCCCGATGCTGCACAGTTCATGGAGTTGCTGGAGAATGCAAGGACTCCATTATATCCTGGTTGTGAGGATCATTCACCGTTGGAGGTGGTTACAAGATTGTTGAGCATCAAGTCTGATTTTAACATGTCGCAAGATTGCTACAACCGTCTTATGGAGTTGCTTATAGAAATATTGCCTGAGGGTGCGAAGTTGCCTAAAGACTTCTACCGGTCTAAGAGGATGGTTAGATCACTCTGGATGGGATACGAAAAAATCGATGTCTGTCGCAACGGGTGCATGTTGTACTACAAAGACGACAAGGATGAAGACGCCTGCAGATTTTGTGGTGTCGATCGCTACAAGGCATGTGATAGAGAAAAGTCTGTCGGTGCCAGGAAGCCTACCTCTTCGATGCACTACTTGCCGTTGACGCCGCGGTTGCAGCGGTTGTTTATGGTGAAGAAAACTGCAGAAAACATGAGTTGGCATAAGCGGGAACATATCGAAGGAGTGTTGGATTACCTATCTGATGGAGAAGCATGGAAGCACTTTGATCGAGAGTATCCAGATTTTGCTTCTGATCCGCGTAATGTCAGATTGGGTCTCTGCTCCGACGGTTTTACCCCATTCGGACTTTCGGGATCCCAGTATTCGTGTTGGCCTGTGATCGTAACCCCGTACAATCTACCGCCTTGGATGTGCATGAAGACTCCGTATATGTTTCTCACCGTTATTATCCCAGGTTCGAATAATCCGAAAAGGAACATCGATGTGTATTTACAGCCGTTGATTGATGAGTTGAATCAGCTGTGGGAAGTAGGTTCCAACACGTACGATGTATCTAGAAAACAAAATTTTTGGATGCGGGCAGCACTTATGTGGACCATCAATGACTTTCCGGCCTATGGAATGTTATCTGGATGGAGCACGCATGGTCGTCTTTCATGTCCGTATTGTATGGACAGCACTAAGGCTTTCCGTTTGAAACACGGAGGCAAATCGTGCTTCTTCGATTGTCATCGATAATTCCTACCGAAGGATCATCCGTACCGGAGGAACAGGAATGCTTTTCGTGCTGGCGTTATGGAGAAGGCTAATCCTCCGCCAAGGTGGACCAGATACACGATATGGGAAGAGGTAAAAGATTTACCAAGAGCTATTGAGCAGCCTGCTACGGGCTACAAGTGTGACGGATTTGGTCGCACTCATAACTGGACGAAGAGGAGTATATTCTGGGATCTTCCATATTGGAGCACCAATTTGATTAGACATAACCTTGATGTCATGCATATCGAGAAGAATGTATTTGACAACATAATTAATACTGTAATGGACGTAAAGGGGAAGACGAAAGACAATCCAAAGGCTAGATTGGACTTGGAAGAAATATGTAGACGTCCTGCATTGCATTTGATAGAGGACGGGAATGGGAAGTTGAAGCAGCCTAAGGCAATTTTCTCACTGGAAAAGGAGGATAAAGTGAGGCTTTATAGGTGGATTCAAGGTCTGAAATTTCCAGATGGGTATGTTTTGAACTTGAGAAGATGCGTCGACCTCAAGGAGAACAAACTGACAGGTATGAAGAGCCATGATTGTCACGTATTCATGGAGCGGTTAATTCCGATTGCATTTCGGGAATTCTTACCGCAGGCAGTTTGGGATCCATTGACGGAGCTTAGCATATTCTTCAGGAACCTTTGTTCTAAGAAATTGCTCGTTGAACGTCTAGAAAAGCAAGAGAAGGACATTGCGGTAACACTGTGCAAGCTAGAGAGGGTGTTCCTCCTGGATTCTTTGACTCTATGGAGCATTTGCCGATTCATCTTTCCTACGAGGCACGTGTTGGTGGACCCGTCGAATATCGATGGATGTACCCGTTCGAGCAACATTTGAATCACCTAAAAAGAAAGGTGAAAAATAAGGCTCGGGTCGAGGATTCTATTTGTGAAGCCTATATTCTCGAGGAGATTACAAATTTCTGCTCCTCATATTTCAAACCTCATGTTGCTACGAATAGAACAAGGGCTCCGAGAAACGACGACGGATATCAAAAATTTAATGATGGAATACTGAAAGTATTCAATGCATCCGGAAAGCCTTCGGGGAAAATGAAGAAGAGATATTTGAATGACGAAGAGCTAAGGGCTGCTTAGTTGTATGTATTACTCAATTGCGACGAGGATGAAGTGGAGAAGCTAGAGGGGTAAGTAACTCAGGATGATGAGTTTACGTCATCTCAATGTAATAGTATAAGCTAATATTATTGTACTAATCGGCGGTTGCTTCGTTGTTTTCCAGCACATATAATGATGAGTTGAGGCTGGTTAGACCCTACCTAACAGACAAAGCATTAGAACAAGAAATGAGACGTCATTTTCCTTCTTGGTTGAGCGAATATATAAGTAGCTCGGTAATTACTGGCCTCTTCTAATGCAACTGCGCAATAAATAACTTATTATCGCTTCTTTGATATTCAGGTCGATCATCTAATTTCACCCGAGATTAAATTAATTAGAACTCTTGCCAAGGGACCAATTACTCTTGTTAAAATATGGCCAAGTTACTGTGTCAATGGCTTTCGGTTCAAGTCGACAAATGCTCCGATCAGAGATAGCTTCCTGGATCTTGATTCCACGAAAAACAGTTATTTGTCTATCAAGTCTTCGAACTACAAAGACGTCGATCCAGGAAATGATTTCTTTGGCATCTTGCGAGAGATTGTGGAGTTGTCATATAATAATAGCAGAGAACCTGCAAAGATCGTGTTGTTCAAGTGTGAATGGTTCGATCCGATTGAAAATCAAGGTTGGAAAATTGACAAGCATGGTCTTCTGGATATAAACTACAAGCGTAGATATCAAGGCTACGAACCGTTTGTCCTAGCAACTCAGGCTCAGCTCGTGTACTTTACAGCTTATCCGAGACGGGGAGCAACGAAGTCTGACTGGTGGGCAGTATGCAAGACTAAAGCCAGAGATACTTTTGATGTTGACGAAAAAGCTTACCAGGAGGACGAGCTACCTCTTGTAACCAATATTATCGATGTGGACTCCACCGAAGTTACGTATTACACGACACATAATATAGAAGATGTAGAATTATCCGAAGAGGAAGACGAAGCCGACGATGGCGAAGATGAAAGTGAAGATGAGGAGGAAGAGGAAGATGAGGTCGAGGAAGACGAACAAGATGATTATTCTGAAGATGATTGAGAGAGATATACTTATCTGAACTTAGATGTTTCTTCTAGAATACATTATCTGGACTTAGATGTTTATTGTAGAATGTATCATCATATGTTATCTTGGTTATTATCTTGTCTTTGTTGTACTTTCATATTTTTAGTCTCTATTATTTGTTGTACTTTCATATTTCTAGTCTCTATTATTTGTTGTACTTTCATATTTCTAGTCTCTATTATTTGTTGTATTATCATATGCTGTTATCAGGTATGGCAGGTCGTCGCAGAGCGTACCGAAGGGGACAACAAGGTCACTCTCCTCCGGTACTTCCTACAGGTACTGCTAGAGGACGGAGTTTTCCTTCGGTACCTCATTCTGGTACCGGCTCTGGATCCTCGTCACCGATTACTCCTCCATATCGGACAGTAGGTGGGCCTGGTGGGACGACGTCACGTGGCATATCTCCTGGGACGAGTAGTTCCAGGCCTGTTGAGAGTGATTGCCCGTCTAGCGTTCCTACTGCTGATACGATGATGGAGATGGATGAGCAGATGGCGGAGGCTGCGGCGACGGCCGAGGCGGCGGCGCCGACGGCCGACCAGCATCATGCAGATGATGCGTGCGCACCTCCGGAGAAGAGGAGGACGGAGATCTGGGCCGACGGTACAAAGTAGGTGTTTTGGTTTATAATTTTTTTCTTTCTGTTTTTATCATAATTTAACTTTTTTCATGAATATAATATATTTGTATAGATATCGTCCCCCAGAGGTACAGAGACGTCTAGGCCACATGCTGAGGCATAATTATGGTGGTGCTTGGATTAACTACTCTGAGGATCCGGACGAGAGGAAGACCTTCTGGTTTGCGCGCTTCAAGGTTAAAATATATTTACTTTTAACATGAATCATATATTTTTTGTATATTATATATAACTGATAAATATTTGGTTTGCACTCTTCTAGGATATGTTTTTCTATCCACCGTACCGGGCCAAGCTTATCGAGGGGATGTTTCCTGCCGTCGCTGCCAAGCTGATCCGCGACTCTATCAATGATCAGAAGGATCGTGATCGTGCCGGAAAGTCGATCCAAGGTTGGATCACCCCTGATCAATGGAATGCGATGAAGGCTCGATTCGAGGAGTCAAAGTACAAAGAGAAGTCGGAGAAGGCCAAGGCGGCTAGGCAACATGCCTCGAAGTGGTGCGGTGGGTCGATTCCGATGACAGAATATTTTCGTCGTCTGGTATGTCTTCCTCTTTTAGAAATATTATTTTAATGCAAAACTGATAAATTATTACTAAGATAATATATTTAATTACAGGTAAGGAAGGTCGGTAACGCCGACATGGTGACCGTCTTCCTGGTCACCCATCGTCGCGGCGCTGACCTTATTGACGAGAGGGCCGAGCAGACTTATGTAAGTATTATAATACGTTATCTTAATTTAATACTTCGTGTCAATTTTAATATAACTTAGCAAATATGATGCAAATAAATATTCATGTAGTTAGTAATAATAAGTACATTAATTAGAAATTAGAAATAATAAGTACATTAATTAGAAATTAGTAATAATAAGTACATTAATTAGAAATTAGAAGTTAGTAATAATAAGTACTTTCTAGGCCGAGTATCAGAGGCTGCGGGAACGGGCGGCTGCTAGTGCACCTGATGCAGGCGAGGCCGGTACTTCCTCGCAGCCCACTCAGGCTCCGTCGGAGGACGAGCTGTGGATTACCGCCGCTGGTGGACTCCGTAGGGGTACGTACTACGGTACGGGATCCTATGGCACCCTAGTTGCGACCCAGTCCTCTAGGACATCTTCTGCTAGTGTACATGGTCCACAGCCGTCCCAGGAGTCTGCCCGAGTCCACCAGATGATGGAGTCTCTCCATGACGACCTGCTACGACGGATCGAGGAACAGTCTCAGCACGACGATCCTGCGCTGCTAGCACGATTGGATGCGCTCGACCGCGACATTATGGACCTCAGGGAGACGACTTAGAGGACAGAGCGCACCGTTGAAGGGTTAGAGCGCACGGTCACGGAGCTGCAGATAGGACAGGTGACCATGGCCGAGAGGATGAGATTGGCGCAGGAGTCGATGGTCGAGAGCAGTGATAGAATGTTATCTATCATGGATTCATACCACCAGCGACTTGCAGCGTTGGAGCGTGCTGGTGTTCCGGGTGCGCCTTCATCGTCGTCGACTCCGCCGCCTCCACCGCCATCTTCTTCGACACCGACTCCACCGACGTCACTGCCTCCATCGGTATCGATTTCACGTGAGGAGTATCAGTTGTTCTTATCCCTTCGTCGCGGCGGTGCCCCTTCTGCACCAGATTCCTAGTAGTCCTAGTTAGGACTGTTTCTATGTTTGTTTCATTCTTTGTTTGTGACTTTTTTCATTCGTTGGTTATGTAGATTTGGATACTTGGTTGTTTGGATACTTGGTTATTTGGATATTTGGATACTTGGTTATTTGGTTATTTGGTTATTTGGTTAGTTGTTGTGTGATTGTTGTAAACTTGGTTATTTGGATATTTGGTTATTCGCAATTATCGACGTCAAGTATACAAACTTGGTTAGTTGTGTACAGCGAGAAATGGACATTCTGTGATTGTTTGGATCCTATTCTACAGTGAGAAATGGTTATCTTTTTAAACTGCAGGGAGAAATGGACATTCTGTATTTTATTTTTTTATTTTTTTGCAGATTTAGCGACGTTTACCGACGTTTACCGACGGACACCGACGTAAGTTTGCGTCGATAAACGTCGGTAAATATGCCATATTTTCCAGTTTACCGACGTTTTAGCGACGTTATAAATGTCGGCGAACGTCGGTAAACGTCGGTGTTCGTCGCTAATATTCTCAGGAATTCCCAAGAATTACCGACGTTTAGCGACTTCGATCATGTCACTAAACCACCGACTATTCGTCGGTAATACGTCGGTAATTTACCGACGCGTAGCGATACACAGTAATACGTCGGTAATCCACCGACGTCACGACGGTAGGCGTCGGCAATATACCGACGTATATATACGTCGGTAAACGTCGATAATGGCGACGTTTTGCGACGTTTCGAAGATTAGCGACTTACATTTCAGCGATTATCACGAAACGTCGGTAATTTTGTCGCTAACTTTATTTAGCGACGAAATTTGTCGTTTTAGCGACGTCTTTATGCGTCGCTAAAACGACTTATTCTGGTAGTGCAAGTCTCAGTGATAGGGATAGGTCCCCTCCAATCATAACTCTACAAATCATCTTACTACACCCTACGTCTGAAGATATAAAGTTGTGCGATGCTCTAGAATCAAATAGACATGAAGTCGGGTGTGAGTGTAATAAAGTGGCACCTGCGATGACATCTCCTTCTGGTTCTGGTTCTGCCTCAGGCTCCTCAACGGCCAAGGCAAAAGCTTGTTCGGTCCTGTACTGGTTGTACCGCTGCTGCTGGGAAGGAAGTGGACCCTTCTGCTGTCCAGGTCCAGCTCTGAATGCTGTGGGGCAATCTCTGATCTGGTGGGTAGCCGACCCACAAGCAAGACGGTGGCCCAGTCTCTTCCTACAGATATCTGATGAGTGTCTGGGCCTCTTGCAGTAGGTGCAAGTGACGGTCTTCGGCTGGTTCTGCTGGGGTGCCTTGTGCTACTGCTGAGAGGGCTTGCTGTTGGTGTTGGGCCTCTTGGAACTTTCCTGGTAGTAGCTGCTGGATCCAGGGTGCTCTCTCTTGGTACGGTCGACTAAACTGGCCTCCACGTCTTGGGCCACCTTAAGCATCTTGTCGAACGTCTTGGCTCCATTCGCAGCAACATGAGTACGGATCTCCTCCCGCAATCCATGTCGAAACTTCTGGGCACGTTCCTTTGGGTCTGCAACCAGGCGGGGTGCAAACCTGCTAAGCCAGTTGAATTCAGATACGTACTCCTCCAGAGTACGGTCTCCTTGCTTCAGGTCATGGAATTGCCTTGCCATGGCTTGCAGAGCAGCTTCTGGGAAGAACTTCCTCTTGAACTGCTTCTTGAAGGAACGCCAGGATATTCCTCCAGTCATAAATCTGGGCTCGTTCCGATACCATATGCTAGCAACATCTCGAAGCTGTAGAGCTACAGCCTCTACCATAAGTCCAGGTGGGATGCGGGCAACGCTGAGGAGTCGCTCCATGTCATCCAGCCACTCGTCCGTGTAGGTTAGGCCTTCAGTCCCTTTGAAAGGCCGCGGACTCAAGTTCTTGAAGCTCTCGATCTCCCCAACTTTCTCCTGAATTAAAGGACTGCTACATCAGCATCTATATTTCTCCAATGAAACATAAATTATCAATTTCACTTTTCTCACCTTGGTAGGCCTCTTCTCTGTCTGTGATGTTTGCAACACTGCTATGGCGACATTGTGGGCATTCTCCATACCCTCCTTCATAATCGCGGTCTGCTCGCGATTCACTTCTGCTTGAGCCCTCTGGGCCTCAAGTACTCCTCGTAGCAGGCCTACGAGGTCAGCGTTGTCCACTAGTGCTGGTGGAGTAGCTGGAGAAACCGCTTCAACAGGTGGGGTTGCGGTCCTCGGAGGGATCGGCGCTGCTGTATGTACTGTGGAAGTGTAAGCAGCACGCGGGGGTCGTGAAGTGTGAGGACGATCAGTAAGCTACAACGGAGAGGGGTCTGACTGAGCCTGAGTTGGAGTATTCTCAGAGGATTAAACCTCCTCAACAGCAGGCCCAGAACGAGTAGTCTTACCCTTCGCCATCTGCTGACAGGTTTGGGTACAAACATAAGCAAGGGAGCCTAATACATCTATAAGCAAACAAAAATAGTTATTAAAGTATATAATTTCAGTCCTATAATGTAACAGGGTAAATGTTATCTAAGTGTTCTAGTTGTTTCTAAGTCTGTTTTCCTAAAGTCTCAACTAAACCTAGGTCAAGTCACAGAACTGCGTGATGGTCTAGACTAAGTTGACTAGACCAGCTTACAGAACGGTCCTGCATGGGCCACAACTAAAAACATGTCACGATCCGATCCCAATGTAATGGGTCTAGTCGGATCATGCCCAGCCTGCACCGTTGTGAGACGGTGGTAGTAAGCTGTGTCAAGCAATGAAACACAACATGCAGAAATATCTAACGGAAATAAAACATTTTATTCAACTGGGAAAAGTCTGAAAATAAAACAAACAACAACAATATTCATTTTATTACAAATTGTTCTGAAAATAAAGAAAAGAGAAAAGTACTAAGCCAACTTCTAAGGTTCAGGGGTTCCTGGTTCAGCCGAGCCTGCGGGACCCAAGTCAGGCCCGTAGAAAGTACAATAAGGCAGCTCCTCTTCGTCGCAATCACCTAAAAATATTGGGTCTCCAGTCAGGAGGGAGCAATGACATATTTCATCCACATCTAGCAATTCTAAATTAATAATAAATGTAACATGCGAGATAGTTTAAGAAATAATATATTTTTGTATTTAATAGCAAAAAGACTAACAAACAAGATGATGTCAATGTCCAGTATGATGCAATGCTAAGCTAATGTTGAGTATATAACAGGGCCTGTGACCGGCTGCGATAGAGGTAATATGTATACTAACGTTTTGGCCAAAACGAATAGTATACGGTACGGCTCAACCCCCTGTGTGGTAGGGGTTAGCGCGAGACGAGAAACGAGCGAGATTTGGCTTTGGTCACAGACGTTATACTACTCCCCCAAGCAATCCCCAAGTCAATGAGTCAATAATTAATAACCAACATGTCAAGATAGCCATCCAGCAATCCATCAACCTATGTGGAGTCCGAGAGGGATCTACGGTGAATCAGTGTAACTATACTACATGTAACCAACTGATGCACAATTTAATTATTAAAATAAAACGCAGACATGGAATAGATATGAAACTTGTCTCAGAATATTCTTTGACGTGGCAGCAACCAGTAGGTGACTGCTAGGGTTTACGGAGCAGAACCTACAAGATCGTAATACCAGTTTTAGTAACCAGAATTACACCCTAAATCTAAGGTACAAAACTAGGCCAAGTCTACAGGTTGGTGATCCTAATTGGAAACCATTTGTACATAAAGTAGGTTTTGTTACTAAACTAAAATTAATATATTACCATTTTAAATAAAACATAGGTTTGTCGTAAATAATCATTATTAAGAAAATGAACTTAAAAGGTATTTCTAGAAATTGGTAATTTTGTGGGAAAATAAATTTATCTAAATAATAAAACAGAAATTATTTATCGAGGTTAATTATTTAACAAAAATGGTTTTTCTTAAAATTATGTCTTTTAATCATTTTTGTAATAACATAAAAAATCACCTTTAATTATTAAAATAGCAATTAATGCACAAAATATATTTTCTTACCAAAATAATGGTTTTATGTTACTATAAAAGATTTCAGATTTTAGATATACATACAACCAAATTTATAAACACAAAATTAAATAATCTAATTCAGAAATCCACATTTTAAATTAATTAAAGTTTATGCAACCAGCAACCTAAACAAAGTTTTCTAAAAGAAATTTATTACCAACATTGCTATTAGTAACACACAGAAACTAAATAACAATCTACAGAAACTAATATTAATCTACAGAACAGTCTCTAAGGCCAGAAAGTGAAATATGGGTTCTGTGAAGAATGACAGAAGGAAAGGAAAAAGTTTACCCAAAGCTTGCACGAAGGAGTACCGAGGGGAGGCCTCGGACTCGGAACAACACTGGAAACGACGAGCACGAGTACGTGCACGCACACGGCGAACACGCGGTGACGGGGCACGCACACGGGAGACGGCGGACGTCGGGCGGAGGGCGTGCGGGAGGCGGCAGTGCTGCGGGAGGGAGCGCGCGGGTCTGGGCGGCCGACGGGGCGTCGTCGGGCTCGGGCGGCTGCGCAGGGGGGGTCGGCGGCCTCAGGGGAGGTCGCGGGAACGACGGTGCCGGCTGGGGTCGACGGCCTCGGGCGGGCGAACGTCGGGAGGTTGCAGAAAAGGCGGGGAAGAGGGGTGTTGGATCGACAGGAATGGCGAGGTGATCTAGGATCGGGAAATGGTGGAGAGAGTAATGAGTTGTGGGGATTTTGGTGGAGGAAGAAGGTGAAGTTTCTGTGAATGGAAAAGTTTCTGATGGAGTTATGTAGAGATGGTGGAGAGAAGAAGTGGCGCACAAAGTGGATCAAGAGGGAGAACCGGGTGAGTGGGAGAATGGGTATGGAAAGGGATTCGGGTTGGGTTTGAACCTAATGGGTTTAAGTTATTTGGGCTAGCAAAGTTGGGCTTGGGTTTAAGGCTAAAACAAACAATTAATTAAAAAAAAATACAAACAAATCATGAGCTTCACAGTGGTGGAGGTGTTGGAGAAGGTGGAGGTGGCGACTTGTAAACATATAGGGGAGGAGGCGATCGAGAAGGCGGGGGTGGTGACTTGTAAACGTAAGGTGGGGGCGGAGACGATGTGGGCGGAGGAGGAGGAGGGGAATTGTAAATATAGGGTGGTGGAGGTGTTGGAGAAGGTGGAGGTGGCGACTTGTAAACATATGGGGGAGGAGGCGATGGTGATGGTGGAGGTGGCAACTTGTAAACATAGGGTAGTAGAGGTGAGGGAGAAGGTGGAGGTGGTGAATTGTAAACATAGGGTGGTGGTGGTGACGGAGAAGGTGGAGGTCGTGACTTGTAAATGTAGGGTGGTGGTGGTGACGAAGAAGGTGGAGGTGGTGACTTGTAAACATAGGGTGGTGGTGGTGACAGAGAAGGTGGAGGTGGTGACTTGTAAATGTAGGGTGGTGGAGGTGACGGAGAAGGTGGATGTGACTTGTATATGTAGGGTGGTGGAGGAGGTAATGGTGACGGAGGAGGTGGCGACTTGTAAATATAGGGAGGAGGGGGAGGTGATGGAGAAGGTGGAGGCGGTGACTTATAAATGTAAGAAGGAGGAGGTGATGGTAATGGAGGAGGTGGCGACTTATAAGTATAGGGAGAAGGAGGTGTTGGAGAAGGTGGAGGTGGTGACTTGTAAAAGTAGTAGTAGGGTGGTGGAGGTGAACTAAGAGAGGAAGATGGTGGAGACTTGTAAACATATGGCAGGGGTGGCAGGGGTGGCAGGGCCGGCTCCAAGGGGAGGCAGGCTAGGCAGCTGCCTAGGGCCTCCTCCCCTAGGAGGGCCTTCAAAAAAAAATTGTAGCTATTTTTTCCGTAGCCCAGGGCCAAAAAATGAAGCCCGGTCCAAAGCCCACGTTCTTGACAACGTTCCTGGATCACTGGATGAAAGGAAAGTATATGGCTTTATTGTTGAAACTTTACTTTTTAAGTAGAGCTGCAGCCCTTATTTTTATTTGACCTAAAATAGGAACGACAACTATTCCTATTTTTAAGCCGCGCGTCCGCCACTCTGCCTAACCTCTTCGTCTCCTCAACGCAAATCTCTCCCTCTCCATTCGATATCTCTCTCTCTCCAACGGACATCTCCCCCAAGACTCCAACGGGCGAATATCTCTCCTCTCCCGCAGCCTTTGCGGGTATTTTTTTCCCATTTAATCATTTTTCTAACGTCTATTTTTTCTTGGAGTGTATCAAAAATTTGTGCTTTGGTTTTTCTAATGCTTGGATAGCTTATAGAATATATTGACTATACCGGTTACAGTAGCTACTGCCGAAATAAGTTTTTCCAAGCTGAAGTTGATAAAAATTTATCTTCGATCAACTATGTCACAAGATAGATTGAACGGTTTGGCCATATTGTCTATTGAGAAAAAATGACAGCTAAATTTGATCACAACGATTTAATTGACAATTTTGCACATAAAAAAAACGAGGAGAGTATGAGGACTTGCCTATGCCCTCATTCAACATTTATTGGATTTGCTTTATAAAAATTTATATAGAGGGATGAGGAGAGGGCCTCATTTATGAGACTTGTCTAGGACCTCTAAAATGCTGGAGCCGGCCCTGAGGGGTGGTGACGAAGAAGGTGGAGGGGGTGACTTGTAAATGTAGGGAGGAGGAGGAGGTGGCGATGGCGATGGTGGAGGCGGGGAGTTGTAATGGTAAGGGGGTGGCGGAGCCGGCGATGGGGAAGGAGGGGGTGGAGGCGGAGAAGAGTAGGCATAATGCTCATTGTCGCCACCCTCCGCGACTGTGGCAATCAGGCAGATGGCAATAGCCAAGAGTAGGTGCGGCGCCATAGCCCGCGCCTTGTGGTGGTGATTCTCCATGACTACAAGGTGGTGATTCTCCATGACCGAAGCTTGAGATTTGATATTAAGCAAAGGAGTGTTGCTCGGTTGGTGCAACATAATATATAGTTGATACTATGATTTGAATCTCCAAAATTTTCGACGTTAGTGTTTTGGTCTTAAAATTACTGTTCACTTAATTACTAAATAGCCCAAAAAATTATTGTAGAAAATGTTTTTTCTATCTACTCCTAAGGATTCACTTTTTATTTTTCTTTCTATTTTTCTGTTCTTTTCAAACCCCGAAAAAAGAAGAAGCAAATAATTGACTTCCTTTCCTTTCATTCCGTGAATTAAATCAGGCTATCTTCTTCTACTGAATGTGAGTCTGGACTGTTTGACATTGCCGAAACTTACAAAAAAATTGTTGTCGTAGCTGCACGCTGAAACTACTGCCAAATGTAATAATGTTCGGTAAAAAACCTTCAGTATATATATATATATATATATATATATATATAAGCAAAAGAAACTAAAGGATATTATGCAGAAACAAAATTTACAGAACCCATTTTGAAAAAATAAGCAATTACTTTTCTGAAGAATAGTCAAAAGCAGCTTTAAGCTGTACCAAACCCAAACCTAAATGAGAAACATTGTTGACGAGTTCTTTGCCAATTGCCAAGACGAGAAGAGTAGGTGAGTTTTTGGGCCCTCACAAATTAGACCAAGTCAAAGCAAGTAATATACACAGCTGTATACGTACGTATTCATATATGGTATCAATGCCAGTAAATAGGCCCTCACAAAAAAAAAAGCACATCTAACTCTGTTAAAAATTACCACATGTATATAATTAAGCAAATAGAAACATAACACAAGGCACTGACAACAAGGCCTCGTTTGGTTCACGGAATGGAAGGAAAAGGAAATCAATTTCTTGGTATTTTCTTTCCATTGAAAAATTATAATTTTCATTGATTTTCCTTTCCAATGTTTGGAAATACCAAAAAATTTGGAAATGAAAGTGAATATTCAATGTGGAAAAATGATTTCTTGCTTAGATTGATGTAATCACTTTCCACCATAATTTTTCTTCCATTGAGAATCACTTTCTTTTAGGCCTCGTTTGGTTCACCGAATCTCCCGGTTGGGAAAGAAAAGTGATTACTTTCCTATGTTTGGGTGCCCAAGGAATTGAGGAGGAAAGGAAAGTGATTCCCAATGGAAGAAAAATTAGGGGGGAAAGTGATTCCATCCATCCAAGGAAGGAATCACTTTCCCACATTGAAGTATTCACTTTCCTTTCCAAATTTCTTGGCATTGCCAAACATCGGAAAGGAAAATCAATAGGAATTAAAGTTTCCCAAAGGAAAGGAAATGACAAGGAATTGATTTCCTTTCCCTTCCATTCCGCGAATCAAACGAATTCCCATTGATTTTCCTTTCCGATGTTTGGCAATGCCAAGAAATTTGAAAAGGAAAGTGAATACTTCAATGTGGGAAAGTGATTCCTTGCTTGGATGGATGTAATCACTTTTTCCCCTAATTTTCCTTCCATTGGGAATCACTTTCCTTTCCTCCTCAATTCCTTGGACACCCAAACATAGGAAAGTAATCACTTTCCTTTTCCAACCCGGAGATTCCGCGAACCAAACGAGGCCTTAGGGTGTGTTTGGTAGGAAGGAAAAGTAAGAGGAAAGAAAATAGAGGAGGGAAAAGTGAAAGGAAAGATTCATTTTCTCTTGTTTGGTATGGAAAAAAAATAGGAAGGAAGGAAAAGTAGAGGAATTGTTTTTCCTTCATAACCTAAGAAATCCAATCCCCCCAAAAGTGGGAGAAAAAGTGGAAGAAAAAGTGGAGTCCTATATTAATTAACAATTATACCCCCATATGAATGTATTATTTAAAAATTATTTATGAAGTCAAATGGTAAATAAGTATTTTTAGTTGAGGGTAGAATTGGCAAATCCTATATTTTTTACTTTCTTTCCTTCCACTTTTTCTTTCATACCAAACAAAGAAAAATGCATCTCTTATCTTTTCCATCCTTGCTACCAAACACAAAGGAAGGAAATGATCTTTCCTTTCCGTTTGGAAGGAAAATGAATCATTATCTTTTTCCTTCCTTTCACTTTTTCATCCTTCCTATCAAACACAGCCTTACTCCTCAATTCCTTTGGCATCCAAACACAGAAAATTGGTCACTTTTTTTTTCCAACCCGATGATTCCGCGAGCCAAACGAGGCCCAAAAGTAACAAACATTTAGTGGTTCTACATACAAGCAAAGTATTTGACCAACTCTATCGATTAGGCTTCTATGATTTGCAATTTACAACGATAATTCTCTTAAGAAATTCTTGCAAGTTCACTCCAATGCGTGACCCACACTGTTCAAAATGAAGTATATAATTTAAAACATCTCTAAATAAATCTCTAAATAAACTATGGTTAAACAAGGACCTGGTGATCCCCAAAGTAGAGAAAATATAGTAAGGTCAAGAACACAGTGTCTTTATTTAGAGAATGTGGCTGTTATCACAGAAGAGAATAGATACAGAAAAATATCAATGATTAACCATCACACCAAACAAGTATTAACATAGGCCCTTTTTTTCTAACAGCAACAAAATAGTCCACATTAACAAGTAAATTATAAACGATTAATTTTAAGAGATGATTCTTATTCTTTGGATGCACAAATCAGTCTATAAAGTCTCAAAAGTCGCGTTTTTTTTTTCTAACTCAGAATTAATTAGAAAGATCTGAACCTTTGAGATGCTGTCTCAGATCACAAATTGCAACCAATGGAACTGTTTAAGGATGTAATTACAAAAGCTGCTTGTCGACCATGTCTTTCTTTCTCTTGCTTTCCAAGTCTCCTTGTTTTACTATAAGCTGCCTATTGGTCACTTTTCACTGTCCTCTACAATATTAGCAATGTTGTGCATCTGTGAAGAAAACTTGATAGCATATTCACAACCGGAACTCTGAATAGACTGACCATCAAGAACGGATCCAGCACTAACGGCATTGCCTGTGGACCCAAGGGGGGGCATGAAAGAGCATCAGATACTGAGCTTAGGCTGATAGTCTGGACTTGCAAAATGTCTAGTGAAATCATCTATGCAGGCCATCCTGATCCTTTCGGGCGTGGCTGGGTTGTCAAGGGGAAACCAGCCGTCATGGCCTTCCTCTGATCTTGCCGCTATAATCGCATCTTTAATAGCAAATAGTACTGAAGAGGCCAAAAAGAATGGTGGCTCACCAACGGCCTTTGAGGAGTGAATTGCCTTTGGGTTTGGAACATCCTGCAAATATAAGAAAGAAACAGTAAATTACCGTCATGATAGAAAAAACAAAAAATCTGTAAATCAGGATACTCATTATCAACATTCTTGTTGAACATATTAGTCAAACATTTCTCTATGCAACATTCTCGTTGAACATATTTTTGGTTGTTATCGGAGAGGAGATACAAATGTATTAATACAAGGAAATATGTTATGTTGGAGCAGCATTCACTTTCAAGGTGACTTCTTCAATCAATGGTGGCTATTTTTTAGAATTTTACCCTTCAGTTCAATTTCACTACAAATCTGCCAGCATTTATGGCCACCCCAGTGGCCAGTTCCGCTCGCCCATGACTTGTATTATTACATAAATTATACTTTTCTACGTTTTTGAAATCATATAATGTTGCCCATCTTGCTTCTCTGCACTTACATTTCTGGCCAACATGGAGCCGACAACATGCAGTATTCCAGGAAATAAATTCCGACAAGAAGGATGCTATTAGATATACAGAACCAATAAGTTTCAGTTAAAGATGATAGGAAGAATGAATCACCGTGCACTACCTTCAGAAACGAAACCTTGAAGTTGAGAGGGATATCATTCATGGAAGGAATTTTATAAGTTCCAGGTCCACAAGTGTACAGGCTTCCTGGTCTAATCCAGGTGTGCTCTGAATCTCCCCATTTTAGCTCCTCCAAGGCAACCCATCCAAGACCTTGAATAAAAGCACCTTCAATCTGCAAACAAGGTCGAAAATGATAAGCCCGAACTGACATTTAAGTTTACCTAAGCACGCATTTGAGAAGAAACTGGAATATAAAATAACATTCCACAAAAGTTATTAAACATCACCTTGTACACTTTTCTTAACTCAAGAAAAGCTATAAATTTAAATTAAGATGCAAGCTACTAATTATATCCAGATCATTGCAAGTTAACTAAATGAATCTATAAGAAGATATTTCTGTTAATTTATTATTACTATTTCAAAACATGAAAGTTATGCAAGACCGACATAATCTGAAACAACTCAATTACAGCTATAATAAATCAAATTCCAAATTTTATGCCAAGGGATTATTTACCTGTCCAACATCTATGGCTGGGTTAAGGGAACGCCCGAGGTCCATCACTATATCTGCTGTCCTTGTATGGAAATCTCCGGTTAAAGTGTCAATTTCAACTTCTGCAAATGCAGCTCCATATGTAAAATAACTAAATGGAGTCCCTTTGCGATCTTTCCAGTGAAAGCCAATATCAGGCGTGATGTAAAATCCATGAGCAGATAAGTCTATTCTTTCCATGAAGCATGCACGAACTAGCTGAAAATTGAAACAGAAAATAAAGATAATTCTGCACAACAGTATAAATGAAGTATATTTCAAAGACGACAGAACTCACAATTTTGTTTATAATGAAACTTATCCAACATCATATTTTCTTTTCTGGCAAGAGATTTCTGTATCAAGGTTTGCAAAAGCAATTATCCATTGGAATAGGAACACCCCTCACTCTTCTCCTATGTCTATTTATTGGCCTCTCAAGCTGTGGCTGCCCCAAGTGAAAAAACAAAACCATGATGTGAAACATATCCCTTCCCCTATTCCCCAAACTCGAAAATAACACAGTAGAAGAAAAAAAAAGTTTATTTATCTACGAGTTCACATTTCCAGCTCCCACACCAAAAAAATAAGTTTTAAGTTCTAGCAAAGCCAGATTAAAGCTTTTGCTGCAACAAAGCACCAACAATGTCTTAACTCCTCTCATGGCCTGCCATCCGTCTTCTACCACGAAAACCTGGCGACATTTTCATGTGGTTAATTGCAACCAGCATGTTCTCTCAATTATAGCAATGCTACAAGCATGAAACACTCATGGCGAATAATTTCTATCTAGAACATGTTTAGAATTTCATTTTACTGAGAAGGACATGCAATTGTTCCCCTTCATAATTTTACCAAAATAGAAAAATGTGACAGAATACAAAAGTTCATGACTAGAGATTTTGTACAGCTTTTTCTAAAAAGAATTATGCACCTCTTCCACTATAGATGACAGGTTTGACAGATAACTGAATTATGAACCTCTTCTACTAAGATCTAACAGCTGTATATTTTATGCTACATGGCCAATATAAGATAGTAACAACGAGTACATGGATTGCTCGAAGTATCACCTCAGTGAAAGAAGCATAATTGTGTTTGACAGCGATAGTTTTCATGCGTGCATTAATTTGTTCACATGCATCTAAAACTGCAGCACCATACATATCAGAGCTTGAGGAAGCTGCAGTAGGCGATGAATTAGGAACCTACACCAATTAAAAAAAGCCCGATGAGAGGCATATCTGGTATTGCATAGCGTTGTTTGTTCTGACAATATCAATTACATTCCAGTCTATCGCAGAATAACATGCCTATTTATTTAACAAATATCACTTTAGTGAATGGCAGAGCTAATAAAAATAGCAAAGCACAATGGGTTTACCTTATCTGTACTTGTCTCGGATATAAACACAGAACTAAGAGGAATATTAAAGGAGGAGGCTGCAATTTGTGCAACCTTGGTGTGCAGACCTTGTCCCATCTCAACACCCCCATGTGTTACGAGAACAGTTCCATCAATATAAACTTGCACAAGAGCACCAGCCTGTATTTCGTAAGGATACCCATCAGCAAGGTGGTCATGAAACAGTTTATCAAGTAACACAACTTGAAGATAAATATAAAATAACATTTCACATTAAATTCATCCGGAACTCTTTCCATTGGTGATCTAATTGGAGGACACAATTCCTTCCGACTGTTGCAGCTACAGGTGGACCAGAATGTCACGTAGTACATAGATATAACGATATACCATAACCACCACTCCATAAACAAACATAACTGAAGCAGAAACCTGAACTGATCAACAATCAGTTCTGTTGCTTGCATTTGCATAACAGTGAAAGCTGTGAGTTTGTCATATGCTGAACTGTAGCACTTGTGTGATACTCTTACGTGGTTGTACAGGTTTGCATAGGGTTTCAATCACCATTCTGATTATGAATTGCTAAATCACAATACAAGATTACAATTGTCAATGTATCATTTATTCGCTGTCGAGTTGGATGTTAACAAAATGATAGTCCAGGCATTCAGAAATTTATGTTTGCGTATCAGGATCTTCCTTTGTCTGAAAGTAACTGCATTTTCTATTGCCTTCAACTTCGAACGTTGCAACCATACAATCCCTACTGACTTCATGTCTTAATCACGCACCTATGGCCATAATAGCAAGTATTCCAAGCAGGATAAACTATCTTCACCAACACCTGAGGAGTGGTTGGCACTTGCTCCATGTGTGAAAAGATTTTGACTTTTGGGGAGAAGACATAGGTAGAAAGGAGATGGATTGAGATGATGGGAATTTAAGGTAAAGGTGGATGTTGAAAGATGGAGCCTTCAGGCACTTGAGGTGGCTCGGGGTGATAGGGCTTGGGGAGAAGCGAGAGTTAAGGGGAAGTTGAAAGTGGAGGGAAGGGTGATGGCAAAGTGAAGGGCCGAGAAAGGACAGTTCAAGGTAAAGAAAAAGGTGAATGAAGGGGTTAGTAGCTTGAGGTGGTGGGGTAGAAGAGATGCTGGAGGAGATGTAGATGTAATGGAAGAGACTGTTTCTTAAACGGAAAGATAGAATGAAATAGCTGTTAATAAGGGGACTGTGGCCATTAATCGGCCATTAAGGGAAATGAGAAACAATCATTTTATTTGCCACCATTCAGGTTTGAAAGAATATTTTTATATTCTATTAGAAAATTTAATGAAAATCGTACAAGTAATGTTCTTATGATGTTAGGGGGTGCTGAGCAAATAATGAGAAATTTAAGGGATCGATGTTGAAAATTTGAAAGTTATAATTTGCGACTTACTCTGAAATACATAAAAGAGAAATAATAACAATAGAAAAACCAATTGAAAGTGGATTGGCATGATGTGGTCAGGTTCTCCGGCTACTGTGGGGAAACGGCATATTGTTGCTTCAGAGCAATCAAAGGCAAGCTGCAAATATGAGGCAGGCAAACATGGAGCTATAGAAGATGCTGAATGTGTATTATGTGAACAGTCAGAAGAGAATATAGAACACATCTTCTTCAGCTGCATTTATGTATCAGCAATCTGGACACCATTCAGCAATTCAATGCATATATCTGGCATCAAAGACCTAAGAGAAACCAGTAGGGACATCAAAAGCATAAGCGGCAAAGAGGGGTACTTAAGTACATCCTAGTCATGCAGATTCTTAATACAACTATGTTGCATGTGTGGCAAAAAATTGGGAAACCAAAGGAGGGCTCAGGACTTACTATCTTACTGGGGAGTAGATGAAGGAAAGCTAAGGAGTTGGAGATTCTTTATGAATGCTCAAGATTGATCTATGAGATTTATATTACAAATTGTACTTCTTTATTAAACATCAATAAAATACTGCTTACCTTTTCAAAAATAAATAACAATAACAAAACCAAATAAATTCATAGAACGTAATTAAATAATACAACCTCATTAGCATGTTCATCCTGCCATTTCTTTGAAAAGATGTAGTGGCTGAAACTACAAAAGACACTATATTTTGCGCCATTCGTAATCAAGAACACAGATCCACAAAAACAGATCCACAATCCTAAATTGGGATGAACCATTGCATTTTCGACCACGAAGAAACAATTAGAAGCCAATCAGAATAAGAAGATTAAATTATTTGAAGCTGACTCTTCTTTACCTGATTCATATGCTTTGTTGTGAAGGAGATACCAAATTTGGTTGGGATCATTGCAACTCCGCGCTTCCTCCAGCGATTGTGCCGATTGAAATCGTCTGCTGTTTCACGAGCCTTTGCAAAAAGACAAGATGCCTTTAGTTCATCCCACACCTGCCTCAATGTACAATTTTGAAGTTTTTGCCCATAGTGCAACACATGACCTTCATGCTGCAAATTGATTTCCTGGTCACATGAAGTCCATTATAAAGTCGTAAGTTGCAGAACGCTTACAAGTATGTATACAAACCAGACTGGTTAACAAATAGAAACTGTTACCCTTATCTCTTCGGGACTTCTCCTAAGCTCCATAGCAACTCGTTGGACCCAGTTTTCTGCAATAAGCATACCCTGAGGTACGCCGAATCCTCGAAAAGCTGTATTACTAGGTAAATTGGTATAGCAAACATGCCCTCTGACCCTGATATGTGGTATTTTATAAACATTATCTGAAAATAACATGGAACGTTCGAGGACCAAAAGGGAAAGATCTAATGAATTTCCACCATTGTTGTAGATCTCAAGATCCAATGCCAAAAAATTTCCAGCATTTGTGAACCCAACCTGGTTGCAAGTTTATTCCAAAAGAGAGAATATATGTGAAGATATGTATCATGCTTAATAGAAGAGAGAAATTGCCATGCTGAAAAGCATTCAAGTATTCGGCATTCATTCTTTCCCGAATTGAACATTACATATACAGATTTTCCATCAGCAGAATAATTAAGTTATTGATGCCACCAAAGTTCAATATGGTGTCATAAATTGTAAACAACTTCTAATTAAAGACGCCAAGAATGGGATGTGTAGAAATTGCAACTCAGAAGCATGAGACAGAATCGTGATGAAGACAACTAGGAACCATCTAATCTCTTCTCATCATATGCTACTCAAGATTTTCTAATAACAGCAGAAGTTTCTTAGAAATGCGAATTAGTCTAACATTAAAGTTCTCTTTGTGATAGACGAAGTTCAGATGTTAATACTTATCCATGCAACCATCACCAAAAATCAAGTCTCAACATATTGCCAAGTTTTTTTTAGAGATACAAGATCAGGCATTCTTAAAGGGAACTGGTCACTGCAGTCAGTAGACTAAAAAGTACCTTCTGATACTAATAAACAACAACAAAATAATGCCAAAATCATAATTTAATTCCTTACTTAGCAAACATATCTTAACTGACTTTTCTGCTCAAACTAGGATTTCAGCAGTTGCAACATTCTGTTTTAATTAAAAAAAAAAACAGAGACTTCCTCTGCCATCTTATGCTAGCCATGGGGTTTGACGAGTAGTGGGTTGCGAGGGTGAGGAAATGCATCTGCTCTCCCACATTTTCGGTTCTCATCCAGGGTACTCCATATGGTTTCTTCAGGAGCAACAGGGGACTTCGGCAGGGGGATCCCCTCTCCCCGTACCTGTTTACTCTGGTGATGGAGTACTTCACTTGCCTGATGGACCTGGCGGTGCATAGTAGGAAGATTGTTCATCTTTTCAGGCTGGTCAACCTGGTGGTGTCCCACTTGATTTATGCTGACGACCTCTTGGTGCTGCTTCATCCTTCTATGCGGGGGATGCGTGCGCTATCTGATATTATGGAGGAGTTTGGGCGGTTGTCTGGGCTTCAGCTGAATAGGGAGAAGAGTAGGATTTATTTCAGCTCGAGTTGTTCCCTCAAGGAGGAAAGGCCTTTGCTCTAGGGGTGGAGAAAGGTGAGCTACAGGTTAAGTATCTGGGGGTTCCTTTGACGGTCAATTATGCTAGGGATCAAGACTGCCACAGCTTGGTGGAGTTTGCCCAAAGGAGAGTGGAAGGCTGGCAGGCAGCTGGACTATATTTTGGGGGTCGCATTGAGCTAGTGAGGTCGGTCATTTCTGGCATTGCTATGTTCTGGTTGCAATCGATAAAGATTCCGGTGGCCACCATTCGGAAGGTGGAGAGCATATGCGCCAATTTCATCTGGCGAGGAGGTGTGCATGCGATAGCCTGGGAGCAACTCTGCCGGCCTCGGGAGGAAGGAGGAGTGGGGTTGAGACCACTTCTTGCGGTAAGGGAGGCCTCTGGGGTGAAGATGGCTTGGCAGTTCATCAAAGGCGGCTCTCTTTGGACAGAGTGGATGGCTAACAGATACTTGAGGCAGACTAATTTCTGGTCCTGTAGGATTGATAACAATTTCTCTGTTCCTTTTAAGGCTATTCTTAGATGCAGATCAGTTCTCCAGTCCACTATACGCAGGATCATGAAAGATGGGGCTAACACTGATCTTTGGCTCGACCCGTGGATGGGTAATGGTTCCCTCCTGGAGACCTTGGGTGCACAGATGGACAGAGAGGCGAGTAGAGGGATGAAGTGTAATCTGATTACCAGGGATGGAATCTGGAGGCCTGAGATCTATCAGTACACTGCTCAGTTTGGAGAAGAGATTCGCCAGATCACCATTGATACTAGCCAGCATGCAGATTCCTGGAGTTGGGCTGCTCCTGTTGCGGATGGGGGGACAGGTCCTTTCCGCTTCAAATGTTGTTACAATCTGGTTAGGACCCACCATGACAGGATTGCGGAGTACGATTTTATCTGGAGAAAGGGAATTGCCCGAAAAATGCAGCTTTGTGCTTACAAGCTGCTGCTTGGCAGGTTGATGACGAGGGCCAGACTCATCAGGTTTGGAGTGCAGATCCCAGACCCGAAGTGTGTACTCTGTTCAGCGGAGGCTGAATCTATTGGCCACCTATTCTTTGCGTGTCCGGTGACTTGGCATATCTGGTCAGAGCAATGCACGAGGTCGCTGGAAGGAGTTGGCAGGGCTAGAGATATACGGGGGATCCTCACTTGGATTAGGAATCGCCGAGGTATGGAGCTGGGATGGGCTAGGAGGGCCAGAGTTCGACTTGCAGCATCAGTTTGTGTCACGCCCCAGAACCAAAATACTGGAGAGCGGGGGCAGACATAGCCAGCTACGTATATTGAAATGCAACCCACCTCGCTATACGATCACGGCTGTCGAGATACATGAGGGTTTAACTACAAGCCATCAGTCTCCTATGGTCAAGAATAAGCCTATTGTCTCAATCACAAGCAAGTAAGTAAATGTTACAAGATGTAAGACCACCAAATATACAATAGTAAGGCGTCCCAAACATTACATATTCAGCTGATCATGAAGCTAGTCGTTACAAAATGTCAGGACTAGCAAAAGTTTCAGTCATACATGATCAACCCTAAGATTCGTCAATCATGTTAAAGCCCGTAGGCAGACAGTAAATAAAGGTGCAACCGGGCTAACACGCGCTCGTCGGCTAAACGTCTCAAAAGAATAATTTTACAATAAAGTGGAAGAACAAAAGAAACCCACTCGTTGCCAGGGTTACGCCTGGTGGTCACCATCTGGCTGGAAGGTAGGTAGAACCTCTGGAGCTGCTCCGATATCTGGCCATACAAAACCAGCTGGATCAGACCACAGAAAGAGCAAGTGCCACAAAGGAGGCTTTACTTAGGAACTAAAACCAGCATATCCTAATAGAATATTAAAGATAATAAATAAAGAACCGATATTAATAGAGATGACAACAGTAAACTGAGTACGAGGAAACTATTCAAGTAGCCAGGTCACAACCCTTAAACCAAATAAGGACCGGGTTGTAACCCTTCACCTGAATAGAAATCCGTCTCAAATACTATTGGTACAGTGAAGACAATAAACGAAGAGAGGACACAGAACTGCTCCGGGAGCCAGGTTACAACCCTTAAACCAAACAAGGACCGGGATTGTAATCCTTCGCCTGAACAGAACTGGACCCCTGATCTTTATTGCTGAGGCAAGCATAAGTAATCATGTTATTAAAATAAGGTAAAACATGACGAGCATGACATGGGATTGCAATAAGACAATAAATGAAGAGAGGACACAGAACTGCTCCGGGAGCCAGGTTACAACCCTTAAACCAAACAAGGACCGGGGTTGTAACCCTTCGCCTGAACAGAACTGGACCCCTGATCGTTTATTGTTGAGACAGGCACCATCAATCGTGTCATGTCACGATCTTGTACAGGATTAGGATAAGACTAAGCTGGGATAAACTCCATCCAATCAATCACGGCCAAACAAAGAGTACGGCTTGATACTTTTAACTAACTAGGGTTATCACAGGCCTAGTTACTAGCAAGATGCAATGATATTATCCCAACAGCTATAAGTCCTGTAGACCATCCGGTTATCCAGGTCGAATGTCCGTTTATGAAGGGTGCACCACATGACTGTGTGCTGGAAATGTGCCCTACTCGTCGGTAGGCTACAAGTCCACTTAATGAGCCCAGATAACGGGATTGCCTGTAGCTAGGAATCTCTTCATGTCTATTGATTTATTCTAGTTTATTAGCCTTAGTCAATTTTTGTAGGTATCCCTGACCGTGGTACTCAGGGATCCCTATCCTAGACATGATGCAAGACAGTACTTTATTTGTACAAACACAATCGTCCACGGTGTCCAGGTCATTCATACTTGTCATGTCAGGCTAGCTGTCGTAACCGCATGTCGAGATATATCATGTCAGTTTACTTGTTAAGAGTGCGCCACGGCGGGCCACTAACGTGTTCCTGGAATCATATCAGAGTTTACATGACATAAGCATGAATGTGACATTTCAAATTAATAATAATAATAATAATAATAATAATAATAATAATAATAATAATAAAAGACCAGAGCTATAAAAGGCCATGCAACTAGGAAGAACTAGGCATATGCGGCTGGGGGTGAAGGATCTCATGCGGCTGGAATGGCAGGGCTCATGCGGCTGGAAAGGGGCGATCTCATGCGGCTGAGATGAAAAGATCTTATGCGGCTCGCGGGGAGCAAGGCTTTATGCGGCTGAAGATGAAAGGCCCCATGCGGCTCAGGGTGACTGGGCATATGCGGCTAGAAAAGGAGCAGTGTCATGCGGCTAGGAGGTACTGTGGGCCTATGCGGCTCAAAGCGCCGAGCACATGCGGCTGAATCAATAAGTATATGCGGCTGGGGTAGCCTTGGTCTTATGCGGCTGAGAAGAGTCGGGGCTTATGCGGTCAGCGGAAGAAACATCTCATGCGGCTGGGAATTGTCAAAGCCTTATGCGGCTAAAAAAGTGACCAGTCCATATGCGGCTAGATTCAAAGGGAGTCATATGCGGCTGGGTACACTTCATACGTATGCGGCTGCTGAAGAATCGACTTCATGCGGCTGGGGAAGACAGAAGTTCATGCGGCTCGTATTATGCCGAGGCCTATGCGGCTGAAAGCGCCGAGCACATGCAGCTGAAAGACTTGCCGCATGAAGGTTCATGCGGTCAAGTGCTGCCATACGGCTCAAGACTGTTCGTCTTCTCCACTAGTCCGAGAAGAAGAGCCATGTAGTTCATGGCTCCCAAGCTCCATAATTCTTTCATTCTAAGCCCAAATCTGGACTTCTATAGGTCAAAATGGGGCAAAATAAAATTCTCTACAACATGGAACCAACAAAATTTGGAAATAATAATGTTAAGTAGATCAAAACCTAAGAATTCCGAAAATGAAATAAACTTAGACCCGGCGAGGGCCGCGACAGCTCAGGCGGCGGCGGTTTCATTGGGAGCAGGCCGGCCAGTGTTGGCGGCACTGTCGGGGGTGGCTCGATGGCGAGTGGAGAGGTGGCTCCTCCGCGCGATAACGTCCCGGGTGGTTCGACAGCGACGACGGGTACTGGATCTGACCGTTGGGTCCCAGACTTGTCAGGATCGCTGGCTTTCCAACCTGGATCTCAGGATGGACAGATAAAGAACGACGGATGGATGATGGTTACGAGACGCCACGGTGGTAGGAGTTTGGACAAGGATGGCGATCCGCGTCAAGATACAAGCAGAGGACAGATGCTACCAAAGGCGCATTATGTCACACCCCGATCCGAAAAATCGCTCGTCCTCGCTAGATTTTACCCGAATCATCGTCCTCGCTGGGACGTGATGCCGCACGAGCCTGGAGTTGCGCTCGTGCAAGGCAAGATAACAGGTTCACATAGTGTTTATCTCAAATTGATAACATAAGCAGCGGAAGGAAACAAGGTATAACATAAGAATCTCTTTTATTGATAATAAACTGAAGATTACAAGGCTCTGAATAGTCCAACATATATGCCAATTGGCTACAACGCTCATGATCTTTCTAGCTCACAAAGGATTACATTGTTCCAAACATTATGCCTCTTTATAGCCAACAAGTAGTCTTTGGCCGAACATCTCCATGTTGCACGTCCGAACGCCTATGCGGTAGCTCCTCTTGAACGCAAAGGACTCCATGCCTCGGCGCGTCCAAACCAAGCCCCACCCCGGGACAATCGTACCTGAACCTGTACACAAACTAGTGGGGGATTAGCGCTTTCGTCCTCGCTTCGCACTGATCAAGACCCGCTCGCACCCAAACCAAACACTAAATATATTTAGTGAAACATGCATCTTAATTTGTGATCTTTCTATTTAGCCTTAGGATCAGTTTCATGGCAATAGTCATGCATAGCAACTTATGCATAAATGTGTCCGATACCGTGTCCCTGCGGCAGATACAGTTAGCCATAATATGAATATAAACATAGTTCGTGCTCCTCTCCGTCCCCCTTTTTGCCTAGCCTGCAATGGTTAGAACTTAACATAAGAAATCATACTATTCACGCAGCCAACCATAAACATAGCCATATGCATAAGGGTAGCAGACCCTGCGCCTGCACCCAACTCTAATCTCAGCCCACCGGCCCTATCTATATGAAGGTCACGGTGTTTTGCACCGTAATGGACTTGGCATCTCTTATGTGTAAGCCTATGATCGCTTCGATACGGGTTGCGAGCCCAGTATTCGAAGGATCCCAAACTTACTGATATCATAGCTTATCACAACACTGGCCGGTCGCAAACCGTCCGAATGATGTGCACCATAAATACCATACATAATTTTCTCCTAGGCCGAACGATCCCGGTGCCCCGGTCGTAACCGTCCGAGGGAAGCCGCACCCGTGCACGGGCTATCCGAGTCCATTGACCATACAATACGCGCCATAGCATACCAATCGTACATTCCAACCAATCTCACGTTCCATAAACATAATCCAATTCTCTTTCTTAAGTTCCTTCGGCGTTATGGCCCAACACCTCCGTATTGATACACGATGCCCAACGGCTTAGACATCTCGTACTCATACTCAACGCGTTCCATTCATAGTTTTTCACATAACCGTGGTTCCGTTGTTACTTAGTCATTTCGTAGCTTTCGTGCACGAGGGCACGCTTAACGCCATAATCAATGTTCTAGACTTAGTGTTCAATGTTCTCGGAGCCGTGCACGTGGTGCACATCTCGATATTGTCTTTCAATGTCCTACCACCACCGCCCTACCGCAACCCGTACACTTGATGCACGTCGCTTCAATTGTTCAATGTTCAATGTTTTATCTTAGTGTTCAACATATACTTAGACCCGTAACCGTTCGAGCCACGCTCGCTTACTTAATGGTAACTTACGCACGCATGCAAGGATATATTTTATTAGACGTGAAGGAATAGGGAGAGAGTCAAGAACCCGCCCACCTTAAGTCGATACGCCTTGCCGTTTCGCCGAGCTGAAACGGCTCGCTTCCATAACTTGGTTGCATAGCTAACTCTCAGACTTAGCCATTCCTTTGAACTACTCGGTTGATTTTGCCTACCGTGCCCATGCCACAATCTGTTGCAAGGCTACGATTTGGTTTCGCGGACACTTCACTGAATAAGGCAAAATGCCGACCTCTTATCGTCCAGCGTAAAAGCATAGACTGCACACCAGATCAACTAAAATCAGCACTTACTCAAACGGGACTTATCATTTGCATCGATTCGATTCATAGATCCCAATCGACTCAAAGCTTACCTTTGACCAACGTAACTCTTCGAGTCAACGACTCATCATAATGCACCGTACGGAGCGGGGCATTACATAATATACCACTCTAAACAAGGTTCGTCCTCGAACCGAAACCAACACTCAAACAAAGTGTTTCGCTAGATCGTTCACGATCTCGTGCTACTATCGTCGGAATCATACAACTTAGTTTGGATCATACACATATTTTAGGCGTCCCACCAATATATGCATTTCAGCCAAGCTCAGTTATAGGATATTGGGACGAAGCTAACATGCTCAACTTAAATCCTCAAGCACCCATCGTTCCGTACTCGACTCAGTCAAATCTTAGCGCATATTCTCAAATACTTCTCGTATGCAGTATCCCATAACATGCGATCGTCTTCCAAACATCTCTGCACATAACTTAACTCAGAACTATTAGTTCGGTCTCATAAGTTTCTCGCTGGCCTCCTAACACTCACATTGCATCAAGTCATTGTGCAACTAATCGCAACAAGTCTCCGCAACGCCTATTCACCCAACCGTTGTCTATCTCTCACATAACTCAAGTCTTTCATCCAATCATTCATAACATTTTGCCTTAACGACATGGACTAAGTCCAACATGTCCCGAATTCCTTTGTCTACCAACTTGTCACGCCCCGATCCGGGAAATCGCTCGTCCTCGCTAGATTTCACCCGAATAATCGTCCTCGCTGGGACGTGATGCCGCACGAGCCTGGAGTTGTGCTCGTGCAAGGCAAGATAACAAGTTCACATAGTGTTTATCTCAAATTGATAACATAAGCAGCGGAAGGAAACAAGGTATAACATAAGAATCTCTTTTATTGATAACAAACTGAAGATTACAAGACTCTGAATAGCCCAACATATATGCCAATTGGCTACAACGCTCATGATCTCTCTAGCTCACAAATGATTACATTGTTCCAAATATTATGCCTCTTTATAGCCAACAAGTAGTCTTCGGCCGAACATCTCCATGTTGTACGTCCGAACGCCTATGCGGTAGCTCCTCTTGAACGCTAAGGACTCCATGCCTCGGCACGTCCAAGCCAAGCCCCACCCCGGGACGATCGTACCTGAACCTGCACACAAACTAGTGGGGGATTAGTGCTTTCGTCCTCGTTTCGCACTGATCAAGACCCGCTCGCACCCAAACCAAACACTAAATATATTTAGTGAAACATGCATCTTAATTTGTGATCTTTCTATTTAGCCTTAGGATCAGTTTCATGGCAATAGTCATGCATAGCAACTTATGCATAAATGTGTCCGATACTGTGTCCCTGCGGCAGATACAGTTAGCCATAATATGAATATAAACATAGTTCGTGCTCCTCTCCATCCTCCTTTTTGCCTAGCCTGCAATGGTTAGAACTTAACATAAGAAATCATACTATTCACGCAACCAACCATAAACATAGCCATATGCATAAGGGTAGCAGGCCCTGCGCCTGCACCCAACTCTAATCTCAGCCCACCGGTCCTATCTATATGAAGGTCACGGTGTCTTGCACCGTAATGGACTTGGCATCTCTTGTTTGTAAGCCTATGATCGCTTCGATACGGGTTGCGAGCCCAGTATTCGAAGGATCCCAAACTTACTGATATCATAGCTTATCACAACACTGGCCGGTCGCAAACCGTCTGAATGATGTGCACCATAAATACCATACATAATTTCCTCCTAGGCCGAACGGTCCCGGTGTCCATTGTCCCGGTGTCCATTGACCATGCAATACGCGCCATAGCATACCAATCGTACATTCCAACTAATCTCACGTTCCATAAACATAATCCAACTCTCTTTCTTAAGTCCCTTCGGCGTTATGGCCCAACACCTCCGTATTGATGCACGACGCCCAGCGGCTTAGACATCTCGTACTCATACTCAACGCGTTCCATTCATAGTTTTTCACATAACCGTGGTTCCGTTGTTACTTAGTCATTTCGTAGCTTTCGTGCACGAGGGCACGCTTAACGCCATAATCAATGTTCTAGACTTAGTGTTCAATGTTCTCGGAGCCGTACACGTGGTGTACATCTCGATATTGTCTTTCAATGTCCTACCACCACCGCCCTACCGCGACCCGTACACTTGATGCACGTCGCTTCAATTGTTCAATGTTCTATCTTAATGTTCAACATATACTTAGACCCGTAACCGTTCGAGCCACGCTCGCTTACTTAATGGTAACTTACGCACACATACAAGGATATATTTTTTTAGACGTGAAAGAATAGGGAGAGAGAGTCAAGAACCCGTCCACCTTAAGTCGATACGCCTTGCCGTTTCGCCGAGCTGAAGCGGCTCGCTTCCATAACTTGGTTGCATAGCTAACTCTCAGACTTAGCCATTCCTTTGAACTACTCGGTTGATTTTGCCTACCGTATCCATGCCACAATCCGTTGCAAGACCACGATTTGGTTTCGCGGACACTTCACTGAATAAGGCAAAATGCCGACCTCTTATCGTCCAGCGTAAAAGCATAGCCTGCACACCAGATCAACTAAAATCAGCACTTACTCAAACGGGACTTATCCTTTGCATCGATTCGATTCATATATCCCAATCGACTCAAAGCTTACCTTTGGCCAACGTAACTCTTCGAGTCAACGACTCATCATAATGCACCGGTAATTGCATCATATATTTAAAATACAAAGTTTTGCCAAATTAACCGGTAATTGCTATTTTTTCCAATTAATCAGTAACCGACTTATTCAATTAAAATAAGAACGAACGTGGTTTGCAACGTTAGACAATTTTCGGTAGACTAATTAATAACTTAAAATCTGACTAGGGTCTGCTTCTAGAGATTGTAACTAGCACACCTAGAATGATTTCATTATGGTTCTAAGTCAAGGTTCTCAACTGTAGGATCTCGGAGACGTACCTGACTTCCTCCTCAGTACCGACTTTCCCGATCCAGTCAATCAACAGAGGCAAGTTACGGTTATATTTTCTTGCATTTTATTTAGTAATTGTCAAGTTGCATGTTTAAACCACATTGCTACACGGAATCCTCTCCTAGGGTTCAAATATTGATTGATATTGATTGTGGAGATATTGGGGGAATAGTGTAGCGTTTATGACCAATATCTCTCATATTGCATATTGTTATTGTGCGAGCTTACCCCTCTTACATACGGGGATAAGCCGTATCGCGTCACTAGGATGCTATTGTACAACCCAAGCCGGTCATAGACGTTTACACATTCAAAGCACATTGTTTTAAATTGTTAAATTGCTGGAAATTATTGTTTCAACTGTGATGACCATTGTTCGTATTACGTATTTTGGTATATGTGAACGTATTTAGATCCGTATTGCATGTCTCCTTTTTTGGTTCGGCCCGACTTGACTTGGTTCGGCTTGGTTTTGCATGGTTCGGTTTTGCTTGATTTTATGTGAACCAAACCACTCCCACCTACCACCACCCTCTTCATTAAATATCCCACCAAACACTTCTCTCTCCTCATTAACTCTTCTTCTCCACCATTACTTCTCCACCAACCTGAGAGTGGAAGGTTTAGGCAAGTGCACCTTGCTTCATGGAGGAATTCTATTTTTATTGTTCCACTGTCTTCCTCATGTGTTCCTAACCCACTTTAGTGCTTAGCATTTTTCATTCCCATGATTAAATTCTTGTAAATTTAGTTTTGTGGTATTTTCGGTTTTCAGGAGTTTTGATCTATCAAACTTGTATATTTTTGCTATTTGATGGTTCCATATTGTAGAGAATTTCATTAGGCCCAAATTGGACCTACGAGAGTTTGTTGAGCCGCATGAGCATTAATTGCCTTGGCCGCATGGCCATTAAATTTAAGTTGGCCGCATGGCCTTTCTGGCTTATGCGGCCAGGGCCATTTAGGTCCGCATGCCTTTTTTAGTTGCATTATTTAATCGCCTTTGGCTTTTATTAGTTGCATGCTGCTTGCATTTAATGCATGCATTAGCTGGCCACGTGCAAGCATTTATTTGCTGGGCCCCATGAGCCATCAAATGTTGGCCATTGGCCAAATTCCTAGCCGCATAAGCATTTGCTATTTTTAGCAAGCATGCATATTTTAATGCATTAGCAAGTATCAGCTTGCATGCATACGTAAAACACTTGGCCACTTGGCCGCATGTACCAACACTTGGCCACTTGGCCGCATGAACAAGCACTTGGCTGCATGTACCAGCACTTGGCCGCATGTAAATGCCAAGGTGAGCCGCATATGGGAACAAGTCAGCCGCATGATGTAATTGCATGCATTATATTAATGCATGCAAGCATGCATGCTCAGTTTTAGCATCAGCCAAGTTACATTTAATGCATTTGTTAGATGCATTATTTAATGCATGTGTACGTACAGTAGCTTAATGCATGTAATTGCATGCATTATTTAATGCATTGGTTAGATGCATTTGTTAGGTGCATTATTTAATGCAAACGTGTAGTAGTTTGGCCTTTTTAGTAAGCTTTTGCTTGCTTGCAATAAAGCAGTTGGCCGCATATGCAATAAAGCAGCTGGCCGCATGGGAACAGTGCTTGAGCCGCATAAGCAAGCATTTGCTAGCACACGTACACGCATGGCCCATATTCATTTTAATGCATTAGCTTATTTGGCATGCATCAACATTAAGTGCTTGCAATAGCAAGTGCTTGCATGAAAACAATATTTGGCCGCATGGAACATTTCTTCATTAATAATTGCTTTGGTCATTCAAACAAATTGCTCAGCCGCATATGGCCATTAACAATTGCATGCGTGTTGCATGCAACCTATTTTGGCCACGTAGGCTACTATTAATTAATTAGCATTTAATATTTGCATGCATTTGCATTAGCATTAAATATTTAAGCTGGCCGCATGGCCACTGTTCATCTGTGGCCGCATGGCCACTATTTAATATTTGTGCCCGCATGGCCTTAGCATTAATCGTAGCCGCATGCGCAATCAATATTTAATTCCTAAATGTCTGCTTGTGCCATATTAATTTTAAGCGTGTTTCCTGACACGATGGTGACCCGTTGTGGTGCACTTTTGATAAATGACATGACATGACATGATTGTGGTCCGACGTGGCGCACTCCTGACAATGAACCTGACATGACAAGATTGAATGGCCTGGACACCGTGGATGATTGTGTTTGTACAATTGAACCGGTAATGTTTGCATCATGTTTAGGACAGGGATTCCTGAGTACCACGGTCAGGGGTACCTACTGTAAAAATGGTTAAGGCTAATAACTAGAATAATTCAGTAGTCATGAGAGATTTTTCCAGCTACAGGCGATCCCGTTATCCCGGCCACCATTGTGGGACTTGCAGCCTGCCGACGAGTAGGGCACAAGTCTAGATCACAGATATATGGAAGGAACGAGGCACTGCTTAATGAATCCAAGTCGCCTGGATAATCTGGATTAGCTGCAGGACTTGTGGCTGGAGGAACATCTCACTGCATATTGCTAGTAACTAAGGCTTGTGATAACCCTAGTTAGCTAATGTAGAAAGCCGTAGTCACTGATTGGCCGGGAGCGATTGTGTGGTGTAGTTTCAGTGCTCGATTATTGCCGGCTTGATCGCATGATTGTCACTTTTAACAATAAAGATCAGGGGCTAAGTTCTGTTCAGGCGAAGGGTTACAACTCCGGTCCTTGTTTGGTTTAAGGGTTGTAACCTGGCTCCCGGAGCAGGTCTAAGTCCTCTTTTCATTTATTGTCTTATTGCACCCCACGTCATGCTTGTAATGTTTTACCTTACCAACAGGAATTGGAGACGGAGTTCTATTCAGGTGAAGGGTTACAACCCCGGTCCTTGTTTGGTTTAAGGGTTGTGACCCGGCTACTTAAATGGTTCCCTCGTACTCTATTATGACTGTTGTTATTCTTTTATTATCAAGCTCTTTCGTAACCACTTTTAATATTTATTTCTGATGTGCTGATTTTAGTTCTTAAGTGAAGCCTCCTTGTGGTACTTGCACTTCTGGGATTTGACCCAGCTGGTTTTGTGTGGCCAGATTTCGGAGCAGCTTCAGAGGATCTACCGACCTTCCAGTCCGATGGTGACCACCAGGCGTAACCAGGGCAACGAGTGGGTTTATTTTTGCTCTCCCACTCTATTGTAAAAATTTTATTTTGAGGCGTTTAGCCGGCGAGCACCTGTTAGCTCGTATTGCATAACTTATTACTGTCTGCCTACGAGCGGTAACATGATTGACAGATCCTAGGGTTGATCATGTATGACTAAACTCTTGCTAGTCAGCACATTTTGTAACGACTAGCTTCATGATCAGCTGAATATGTAATATTTGGGACGCCTTACTATTGTATATTTGATGATCTTACATCTTGTAACTCTACCTACTTGTTTAAGATTGAGACAATTAGGCTTGTTATTGACCATAGGAGACTGATGGATTGTAGTTAAACCCTCATATATCTAGACAGCCGTGACCGTATATTGAAGTGGAATCCATTTCATTATACGTAGCTGGCTATGAATGCCCCCGCTCTCCAGTATTCTGGTTCTGGGGCGTTACATGGTTTAAGTGGTGGCCCATGCAGGTCTTGTGAATCAAGATATGTGAGGGTTACTGAATAGATGTCTCAATCAGCACCCGCCCTTGATCTCTGTCCGTATCTTCTAATCCCTGAGATTCTCGACCTGATCACATGCTTGTATCGTTGATCTGTCTTGGTCCTTCCTTATTGTTCCCTATGTCGTCTTCTTCAGCGACATTGTTCCTGGATCTGCCGATCAGCAAGGCGAAGCGCCTCCCGTGGACCAGCAGCGACCAGAAGATCAGGCCCAGCACACAGGAGCAGCCTCCCGGGTCATGCCTCCCGGAGATCCAGAACCCCCGGTGCAGCCAGCCTAGCCCGCAGGACAGGATGATGGAGCCTTGGTGGGACTTATCAGGGAGTTGCTTGCATCGCAGGATCGTCGAGGAGATGCCTTTCATCAGGCAGTGGCAGATGCTCTGGGCAGAGGTGGACATCATGGGAACAATGCAGCGAACAGTTTCAAGCGTCTGAACCCTCCATTCTTCGATGGCAGCGAAGACACTATCGCTGCTGATGCGTGGCTTCAGGACACAGAGGTGATATTGGAAGCAGCGAAGACCCCAGAAGATGAGAAGGTGGCCGTGGTGCGCCTGCAGTTATTGGACCTAGCCCGCAGCTGGTGGGCGGCGCAGGCCGTTGGATTGGTGGCGCCTATTGCTTGGACAGTATTCCGTGAGAGGTTCCGGACCAAGTACTTCGATGCGGTGGCTCGGTACGATCTGCAGACCAAGTTCACCAATTTGAAGCAGATGGGCAGGACGGTCGATGGGTATGCGGTCGAGTTTTCCAGGCTTAGTCGGTTTGCTCCCACCTTGGTGGCGACCGAGTTCGATAGAGCTCAGCGGTTTCAGCAGGGACTCCACCTAGAGATTTTGCTGGCGGTGGAGCAGTATGAGCATCAGACTTTTGATGCGGTATTGAGGGCAATTAGGAGGCATGAGTATACCTCCCAGAGGATTGTGGACAGGACCGGAGGTCGAAAGCGATCTCACGGCCAGATGAATCAGTCGTCAGCCCCAGCCCCGGCAGCTAGAGATTTGACCATTGGAGCTGTCACGCCCCAGAACCAGAATACTGGAGAGCGGGGGCAGACATAGCCAGCTACGTATATGAAATGGAATCCATCTCGCTATACGGTCACGGCTGTCTAGATACATGAGGGTTTACTACAAGCCAACAGTCTCCTATGGTCATGAACAAGCCTAGTGTCTCAACCACAAGCAAGTAAGTAAAGTCACAAGATGTATGATCATTAAATATACAATAATAAGGCATCCCAAATATTACATATTCAGCTGATCATGAAGCTAGTCGTTACAAAATGTTAGGACTAGCAAGAGTTTAGTCATACGTGATCAACCCTAGGATCTGTCAATCATGTTACAGCCCATAGGCAGACAGTAAGTAAGTGCAATCGAGCTAAACAGGTGCTCGTCGGCTAAACGCCTCAAAAGAATATTTTTACAATAAAGTGGGAGATCAAAAATAAATCCACTCGTTGCCCTGGTTACGTCTCGTCGTCACCATCGGGCTGGAAAGTTGGTAGATCCTCTGGAGCTGCTCCGAAATCTGGCCATACAAAACCAGCTGGGTCAGACCCCAGAAAGAGCAAGAGCCACAAAGGAAGCTTCACTTAGGAACTAAAACCAGCAATTAGCACAGAAGATAATAATATATAGTAAAACTGAAGAAAATATAACATCACGAGGATATACGGTAAGATAACCATGGGACCATTCAGATAACCAGGTTACAATCCTTAAACCAAACAAGGACCGGGATTGTAACCCTTCGTCTGAACCGAACTTGGTTTCTCCCATTTATCCGCAAGATAATATAAGAAAATCAGGCATGTAACAATCTTGTACAGGATCAAGACTAGACTGATTATTCCTCATTCAATCAATCACGGCCAAGCAATGAGTACGGCTTGATACTTTAACTAACTAGGGTTATCACAGGCTTAGTTACTAGCAAGATGCAGTGAGATTCTTCTACAGCCACAAGCCCTGCAGACCATCCAAGTTACCCAGGTCGAAAATTAGGGGTTGAATTCAGGTGGGTACATCGTCCAGGGAACGCATGTACCCTTAGGTAGCTTGAAGGGTGCAACACATGACAGTGTGCTGGAAATGTGCCCTACTCGACGGCAGGCTACAGATCCCAGGCGCGCCCAGGTAACGGGATTGCCTGTAGCTGGGAGATCTCTTTATGACTAATGTATTAATCTAGTTATTAGCCTTAGTCCAATTTTAACAGGTACTCCTGACCGTGGTACTCAGGAGTCCCATCCTAGACATGATGCAAGACAGGACTGGATTATTTGTACAAGCACAATCGCCCACAGTGTCCAGGTTATTTATACAGGTCATGTCATGTCAGGTAGCCGTCGCAACAGCTTATCAAGATATATCATGTCCGATTATCATGTCAAGTGTACTGGTCAAGAGTGCACCACGACGGGCCACTATCAGGGCATGTCATGTCATGTTTACTTGTCAGGAGTGTACCCCTTCGGGTCACTATCGGGCTCAGGTATATGTGCAGGGCTTCATAGTGCAAGCATTCAATCAGGGGATCCAAGCTATGCTGAGGTTACAAGACACGAATTAACAATAATAATAATAATAATAATAATAATAATAATAATAATAATAATATAGCAGGGCAAGGCACATGAAGGAGCCCTGCGGCTCAGGATCCACTAGAACTCATGCGGCCAATAAGGAGAGCGCATACAACTTGGTAAGGACAGGGGCATGCGGCTAGAAGGGCAAGGGCGCATGCTGACCCAAGGAGTTGGGTCTCATGCGGCCAGCGGAAGAGTGGGCTTCATGCGGCTGACAGGAAGCAAGTCTATGCGGTCAAGGGAGGACAGCAGCATATGCGGCTAGGAGGGGTGGGCGCACATGCGGCTGGCCTGAGAGTGGTTCCATGCGGCTAGCTGGGTTCGGCCCTCATGCGGCTAACGGAAGAGCACTGCTTATGCGGCTCAAAGTCATGAAGCCCTATGCGGCCAAGAATGGACTGAGTTCCATGCGGCTAGGGAGAAGGCCTAAACGACTGGGAGGAAGCGGGTCCACATGCGGCTTAATGAAATGAACACGCATGCGGTTGGAAAGTAATACGAGCCTATGCGGCTACAGGTAGACAGAGTCCATGCGGCTAGGATTTATGCCGAAGCCTATGCGGCTGGAAGACTCGCCGCATGAAGATTCATGCGGTCAAGTGCTGCCATGCGGCTAAGGGGGTTCATGCGGTTGGCACTGTTCTTCTTCTCCACTTGTCCGAGAAGAAGAACCAAGGAGTTCAGGGTTCCAAGGCTCATCATCCTGAGTCCAAATCCAGACTTTCTTAGTTCAAAAAGGGTTAGAATGAAATCCTCTACAACATGGAACCATCAAAACTTGGAAATAACAATGCTAAATAAATCAAAATCCAAGAAATCCGAAAATATTATAAGCTTAGATCTACACAAATCTAGCCATGGAAAGTGGAAATGCCAAGTATTAAAGTAAGTTAAAATGCTGTAAGGAAGAGAATGAAGCAATAAAATCAAGGTTCCTCCATGAAGCAAGCTGCACTTGCCTAAGCCTCTCTCTCTCTCTCTGGTAGGTGAAGAAGTAAATGGAAAGAAGAAGAAGAGGTTAATGAAGAGAGAGAAGGAAGAATGGGTAATAAATACTAAAGGTGGTGGTAGGTAGGGGTTCACTCCTTGGTCCATGATGAACCAATAGCAATCCAAAACCGAACCAAGCCAACCCGAACCAAGAAATAAACCAAGTCAGGAAGGAAAAGCTAAGCCAGGAATCATGCAATACAAGATAAAACACGTACACGTATCCCAAAAATACGTAATACGAACCACAGGCATTACAACTCTACCCACCTTAAAAGAATTCCGTCCTCGGAATTTAATTAAGAGGCTAGAGAGACGAGGACAAGCTATATTAATCACATGCAAGCTATAACTAGGCAGGCAATCACTCATTCAAGCAAGGAATCGAACGCATGAGGCATAAGGAAGACATTATACCTCACGAGTCAAACAAGTCGAGGTATCACGATCGGATATCATCCTCACGCTCCCACGTTGACTCACCCAGAGAGTGATGACCCCAAGCGACTCAGACTAACTTGATAGTCTTGTTCTTGAGTGTCTTCTCTCTCCGGTCCAATATAGACACGGGCCTCTCCTCATACGAAAGGTTGGTACCAACAACCAATTCCGAATGATCCAGGATGTGGCTCGGGTCTGGGATATACCGTCGCAGTTGGGATACATGGAATACGTCATGCACCTCACGTAGCGATGGTGGAAGAGCGAGACGATAGGACACATCTCCTACTCGCTCCAGAATATCGAACGGCCCTATATACCTAGGACTAAGCTTTTCTCGTGCGCCGAAACGAATGACGCCACGGTTAGGCGAAATCCTCAGGAATACATGGTCGCCGACAGAAAACTCGAGGGGGCGCCGATGAGAATCGACCCAATGGCGCTGGCGATCTTGGGCAACTCGAAGATGATTCCGAACTCTTCTGACCACTTCAACTGTCTGGGCAATCATTTCTGGACCGAGCATCTGTCTCTCTCCAACATCGTCCCATGCTAGTGGGGACCGGCACTTCCTACCATACAGTGTCTCGAACGGTGCCATCTGGATACTGGCCTGGAAACTGTTGTTGTACGAGAACTCCACTAGGTGCAGGTGATCTTCCCACGAACCACCGAAGTCAAGTGTACAGGACCGCAACATATCTTCAAGAGTCTGGATCGTACGCTCCGACTGACCATCTGTCTGCGGATGATATGCTGAACTGAACTGGAGGTGAGTTCCCAAACTCTCCTGCAAGCTACGCCAAAAGTACGACGTAAATCTGGAATCTCTGTCCGAAGTGATACTAACTGGCACTCCGTACAACCTGATAATCTGCCTGAGGTACATCTCTGCTAACTGAGCTGTCGACTGACCAATTCTGAATGGGAGGAAGTGAGCTACCTTCGTGAGCCGGTCAACTATAACCCAAATAGCATCTCGACCAGCTGGGGATCTAGGTAATCCAGTCACAAAATCCATGGTCACATGCTCCCACTTCCATTCTGGAATCGGCAAGGGCTGAAGAAGTCCAGCAGGCCTCTGATGTTCAGCCTTAACTTGTCGGCAGACTAAACAACGAGAGACAAACCGGGCTATCTCCCTCTTCATGCCATTCCACCAAAAGTACTGACGGATATCTCGGTACATCTTCGTACCGCCCGGATGAATGGAACACTGTGAACTGTGAGCCTCTGCCATGATCTCCTGTCTGATATCTCCACTGGGTACACAAAGACGCTTACCATGTCGAAGTGTACCATCTTCATGAATGCATAATTTTGGTCTTCGTCCTGCCTCACACTCTGCTCTGAGTCGCTGAAGCTTGGAATCTGCTGGTTGCGCCATCCGGATCCTCTCGACTATAGTGGACTGAACTTGCATACTGGCCATCAATGCTATACTGGAAGGAAGAACAACTTCAATACCCATGTTCTGAAGATCTGCTAACAGCTCTGGTTGCGCTGTTAGGAAATAAACTCCGGCTCTCCTGCTCAATGCATCTGCTACAACGTTGGCCTTCCCGGGATGATACTGCAAGTTGACATCATAATCCACAAGAAGCTCCAGCCACCTCCTCTGACGCATGTTAAGATCTTTCTGGGTGAAAACATACTTCAGGCTCTTATGGTCGGTGAATATCTCCACCCTATCTCCGTACAAGTAGTGCCTCCACAACTTAAGTGCAAACACTACTGCTGCCAGCTCCAAGTCATGGGTTGGGTAATTCCTCTCATGATCACGAAGTTGCCATGACGTATAAGCTGTTACCTTCCCATGCTGCATCAGAACACATCCCAAGCCTCTGCCTGAAGCATCACAATATACTGAGAATCCTCCGGTTCCATCTGGTAGTGCGAGAATGGGAGCTGTCATTAAGCCTCGCTTCAACTTCTCAAAAGAATCCTGACATTCTGCTGTCCAAGCAAACTGCACATCCTTGCGGGTCAATTGGGTCAATGGCGCCGAGATCTGAGCAAAGTCTGAAACAAATTGCCGGTAGTAGCCGGCCAATCCAAGAAAACTGCGAACTTCGGCAACTGTGCTGGGCACTGGCTATGACTCAATGGCCACGATCTTCTGGGGATCCACTTCTACTCCTCCTCTGGTGATGATATGACTCAAGTACGAAATGCGATCGAGCCAGAACTCGCATTTACTGAACTTGGCATATAACTGGTGCTCTCTGAGAATCTGGAGGACAACGCGGAGATGTTGCTCATGCTCCTCCTCACTCTTGCTATAGACCAGGATGTCATCCAAGAACACAATCACAAACTGATCCAAGTAAGGCATGAAGATATGATTCATGAGGTCCATGAATACAGCCGGCGCATTGGTCGCTCCAAATGGCATCACAAGGAACTCCCAATGCCCATACCTCGACCTGAAAGCTGTCTTCGGGATGTCCTGCTCTCTGACTCTGATCTGATGATATCCTGAACGCAAGTCGATCTTCGAGAATACTGCTGCCCCTTTGAGCTGATCAAACAAGTCATCTATCCTCGGGAGAGGGTATCTGTTCTTGATTGTCACTGAGTTCAAGGTACGATAATCAACACATAACCTGGACGTACCATCCTTCTTTTTCACAAGAAGCATCGGGGCTCCCCAAGGCGATCCACTAGCACGAATGAATCCCTTGGTTCGAAGTTCTTCAATCATCTTGTACAAGATCTCCAACTCTGACGGCGCCATCCTGTAGACTCTCTCTGACACTGGGGCTGTCCCTGGAATCAAGTCTATGGTGAACTCGATCTCCCGTTCTGACGGCATACCTGGAAGCTCTTCTGGAAAAATATCTGGAAATTCCTCGACTATCCGGGGCAACTGCACTGCTGCTACTGCCATCCGCAATACTGGAGGAGAAGGCTCAACTGCGCCTCGGAAAAAGGAAAACTCCGGCTCGCCTGGAATGCTAAAAACAATCCTACCAACATGGCAGTCTATTCTAGCATACTGGTTCCTCAACCAATCCATCCCTAGGACCACATCATAATCGGCCATCGGGAACTCTATCAATCTAGCGGAAAATTCCTTACCGCTAACTACGATCCGACACGAGAAAAACACCCTATCGACTCCCACAAGTCCGTTACCAGTAAGTATATTAAGCCTTACTGATAATGACTCGGGCTCCAATCCTATCCGTGTCGCGAATCGTGCAGACATAAAAGAATGTGATGCACCAGAATCAAATAAAGCCGAAGCTGGAAAGGAGTTGACGAGAATAGTACCTGCCACTACCTCTCCTGGTGCCAATCCTTCCTCTGCGGTCATCACCATAGCCTGACCATGCCCTCGGGGTGCTGGTCGCCTCTGCTGAAATCCTCGCTGCCTATTCTGACTCAAGACTTGGGCTTGAGCATGCTGTTGGGGGTGTTGTTGCTGGAACACCTGGGACTGAGGCGGCAAGGGCCTCGGCAATGGATACTGCTGCTGCTGGACCGGAGCTGGTCCCCTCACCGAAGAGCTAGAAAGGTTGGACGATAATGAACCACCCCTATTCGGGCAGGATCCAACCCTATGGTCTGCTGCTCCACAAGCCAGACACAATCCATGTGCCCTGCGACACTCTGCCACTACATGGCCTGGCTTCCCACAATGAGAACATCCCATTGCGGAAGACTGCCTCTGCTTCTGCTGCTGCTGCTGAGGGTACGTCGGGGTTGAATGCTGAACCGACGTCACTGAAGCCGCTCGCCTCGGAGCTCCAATAGTCAAAGCCCTGGCTGCCGGGGCTGGGGCTGAAGACTGATTCATCTGGCCGTGGGATCTCTTCCGACCTCCGGCCCTATCCACAATCCTCTGGGAGGTATACTCATGCCTCCTAGCTGCTCTCAAGACTGCATCAAAAGTCTGATGCTCAAACTGCTCAACTGCCAACAAAATCTCCAGGTGAAGCCCTTACTGAAATCGTTGGGCTCTATCATACTCGGTTGCCGCCAAGGTGGGAGCAAACCGACTGAGTCTCGAAAACTCGGCCGCATATCCGTCGACCGTTCTGCCCATCTGCTTCAGATTGGTGAACCTCGTCTGTAGGTCGTACCGAGCTACAGCATCAAAATACTTGGTCTGGAATCTCTCTCTGAACACCGCCCAAGCAATGGGTGCTGCTAATCCAACGGCCTGAGCTGCCCACCAGCTGCGGGCAAGATCTAACAACTGTAGGCGCACCACGGCTACCTTCTCGTTCTCTGGGGTCCTGGCTGCTTCTAGAATCACCTCGATGTCCTGAAGCCAAGCATCTGCGGCGATAGCATCTTTACTACCGTCGAAGAATGGAGAGTTCAAGCGCTTGAAGCTGTTGGCCGCGCTGTTACCCTGATGACCTCCTCTGGTCAAAGCATCCGTCACTGCCTGGTGCAAGGCATCTCCACGACGATCTTGGGAAGCTATCAAGGCCCTGACGAGACCTACCAAAGTGCCATCATCAGGTTCTACAGGCTGAACTGGCTGGACTGGTGGCTCTCCATCAGAAGGCACGACTCTGGAGGCTACTCCGGAATGCTAGGCTTGATCCCCTGGTTGTTGCTGATCCACGGGAAGTGCTCCGCCTTGCTGACCGACAGGTCCAGGAACGATGCCGCTGAAGAAGACGACATGGGGAATAATAAGGAAGGACCAGGACAGATCAACGATACAAGCATATGATCAGATCAAGAATCCAGGGATTCAGAAGTTACGAGCAGAGATCAAAGGCGAATACTGATTGAGACATCTATTCGGTAAACCCTCACATATCTTGATTTATAAGACCTGCATGGGCCACCACTTAAACCATGTCACGCCCCAGAACCAGAATACTGGAGAGCGGGGGCAGACATAGCCAGCTACGTATATGAAATGGAATCCATCTCGCTATACGGTCACGGCTGTCTAGATACATGAGGGTTTACTACAAGCCAACAGTCTCCTATGGTCATGAACAAGCCTAGTGTCTCAATCACAAGCAAGTAAGTAAAGTCACAAGATGTATGATCATTAAATATAAATAAGGCGTCCTAAATATTACATATTCAGCTGATCATGAAGCTAGTCGTTACAAAATGTTAGGACTAGCAAGAGTTTAGTCATACATGATCAACCCTAGGATCTGTCAATCATGTTACAGCCCGTAGGCAGACAGTAAGTAAGTGCAATCGAGCTAAACAGGTGCTCGTCGGCTAAACGCCTCAAAAGAATATTTTTACAATAAAGTGGGAGATCAAAAATAAATCCACTCGTTGCACTGGTTACGTCTCGTCGCCACCATCAGGCTGGAAAGTCGGTAGATCCTCTGGAGCTACTCCGAAATCTGGCCATACAAAACCAGCTGGGTCAAACCCCAGAAAGAGCAAGTGCCACAAAGGAAGCTTCACTTAGGAACTAAAACTAGCAATTAGCACAAAAGATAATAATATATAGTAAAACTGGAGAAAATATAACATCACGAGGATATACGGTAAGATAACCATGGGACCATTCAGATAACCAGGTTACAATCCTTAAACCAAACAAGGACCGGAATTGTAACCCTTCGTCTGAACCGAACTTGGTTTCTCCCATTTATCCGCAAGATAATATAAGAAAATCAGGCATGTAACAATCTTGTACAGGATCAAGACTAGACTGATTATTCCTCATTCAATCAATCACGGCCAAGCAATGAGTACGGCTTGATACTTTAACTAACTAGGGTTATCACAGGCCTAGTTACTAGCAAGATGCAGTGAGATTCTTCCACAGCCACAAGCCCTGCAGGCCATCCAGGTTACCCAGGTCGAAAATTAGGGGTTGAATTCAGGTGGGTACATTGTCCAGGGAACGCATGTACCATTAGGTAGCTTGAAGGGTGCAACACATGATAGTGTGCTGGAAATGTGCCCTACTCGACGGCAAGCTACAGATCCCAGGCGCGCCCAGGTAACAGGATTGCATGTAGCTGGGAGATCTCTTTATGACTAATGTATTAATCTAGTTATTAGTCTTAGTCCAATTTTAACAGGTACTCCTGATCGTGGTACTCAGGAGTCCCATCCTAGACATGATGCAAGACAGGACTGGATTATTTGTACAAGCACAATCGTCCACTGTGTCCAGGTTATTTATACAGGTCATGTCATGTCAGGTAGCCGTCGCAACAGCTTATCAAGATATATCATGTCCGATTATTATGTCAAGTGTACTGGTCAAGAGTGCACCACGACGGGCCACTATCAGGGCATGTCATGTCATGTTTACTTGTCAGGAGTGCACCCCGTCGGGTCACTATCGTGCTCAGGTATATGTGCAGGGCTTCATAGTGCAAGCATTCAATCAGGGGATCCAAGCTATGCTGAGGTTACAAGCCACGAATTAACAATAATAATAATAATAATAATAATAATAATAATAATAATAATAATATAGCAGGGCAAGGCACAGGAAGGAGCCCTGTGGCTCAGGATCCACTAGAACTCATGCGGCCAATAAGGAGAGCGCATACAACTTGGTAAGGACAGGGGCATGCGGCTAGATAGGCAAGGGCGCATGCGGCTAGAAGGGCAAGGGCGCATGCAGCTAGAAGGGCAAGGGCGCATGCTGACCCAAGGAGTTGGGTCTCATGCGGCCAGCGGAAGAGTGGGCTTCATGCGGCTAACAGGAAGCAAGTCTATGCGGTCAAGGGAGGACAGCGGCATATGCGGCTAGGAGGGGTGGGCGCACATGCGGCTGGCCTGAGAGTGGTTCCATGCGGCTAGCTGGGTTCGGCCCTCATACGGCTAACGGGAGAGCACTGCTTATGCGGCTCAAAGTCATGAAGCCCTATGCGGCCAGGAATGGACTGAGTTCCATGCGGCTAGGAAGAAGGCCTAAACGACTGGGAGGAAGCGGGTCCACATGCGGCTTAATGAAATGAACGCGCATGCAGCTGGAAAGGAATACGAGCCTATGCGGCTACAGGTAGACAGAGTCCATGCGGCTAGGATTTATGCCGAAGCCTATGCGGCTGGAAGACTCGCCGCATGAAGATTCATGCGGTCAAGTGCTGCCATGCGGCTAAGGGGGTTCATGCGGTTGGCACTGTTCTTCTTCTCCACTTGTCCGAGAAGAAGAACCAAGGAGTTCAGGGTTCCAAGGCTCATCATCCCGAGTCCAAATCCAGACTTTCTTAGTTCAAAAAGGGTTAGAATGAAATCCTCTACAACATGGAACCATCAAAACTTGGAAATAACAATGCTAAATAGATCAAAATCCAAGAAATCCGAAAATATTATAAGCTTAGATCTACACAAATCTAGCCATGGAAAGTGGAAATGCCAAGTATTAAAGTAAGTTAAAATGCTGTAAGGAAGAGAATGAAGCAATAAAATCAAGGTTCCTCCATGAAGCAAGCTGTACTTGCCTAAGCCTCTCTCTTTCTCTCTGGTAGGTGAAGAAGTAAATGGAAAGAAGAAGAAGAGGTTAATGAAGAGAGAGAAGGAAGAATGGATAATAAATACTAAAGGTGGTGGTAGGTAGGGGTTCACTCCTTGGTCCATGATGAACCAATAGCAATCCCAAACCGAACCAAGCCAACCCGAACCAAGAAATAAACCAAGTCAGGAAGGAAAAGCTAAGCCAGGAATCATGCAATACAAGATAAAACACGTACACGTATCCCAAAAATACGTAATACGAACCACAGGCATTACAGGAGCTCCGAGAAGGACAGCTTCAGTTACGTCGGTTCAACATTCAACTTCGACGTATCCTCAGCAGCAGAAGCAGAAGCAGTCTTCCCCCATGGGCTGCTCTTATTGTGGGAAGCCTGGACATGTTATTTCAGAGTGTCGCAAGGCTCGAGGACTGTGTTTGCTTTGTGGAGCGCCGGACCACAAGGTAGGGTCCTGCCCGTTCAGGACTGACTCATCACCAGCCATGACCAGTTCATCAGTTAGGGGACCAGCCCCAGTACCCGTCCAGCAACAGTTTCCATCCCCGAGGCCGTTGCCGACGTAGGCCCAGGCTTTTCATCAGCAAAGGCCTCAGCAGTATGCCCAAGCGCAAGTTCAGAATTGGCAGCAAGGATTCCAGTAGAGAGGGTCGGCACCCAGAGGACATGGTCAAGTGTTGGCTTTGACCATGGGAGAAGAAGGAGTGGCGCCAGGTGAGGTAGTGGCAGGTACTATTCTCGTCAACAACTTTTCCGCTTCAGTGTTATTTGACTCTGGTGCATCGCATTCATTTATGTCTGCACTATTCGCGACACGGGTAGGACTGGAGCCCGAGTCATTATCAGTAAGGCTCAATATACTTACTGGTAATGGTCTTGTGGGAGTAGATAGAGTGTTCTCCTCGTGTCGGATCGTAGTTAGCGGTAGAGAGTTTCCCGCTAGGCTGATAGAATTTCCGATGGCCGATTATGATGTGGTCTTAGGGATGGATTGGTTGAGAGACCAGTATGCTATGATAGACTGCCATATTGGCAGAGTTGTTTTTAGTATTCCAGGCGAGCCGGAGTTTTCCTTTTCTCGAGGCGAAGTTGAACCTTCTCCTCCAGTATTGCGGATGGCCGTAGCAGCAGTGCAGTTACCCCGGGTAGTCGAGAAATTTCCAGATGTTTTCCCGGAAGAGCTTCTAGGAATGCCGCCAGAGCGAGAGATCGAGTTTACTATCGACTTGATTCCCGGGACAGCACCAGTGTCAGAGAGAGTCTACAGGATGGCGCCGTCAGAATTGGAGATATTGTACAAGATGATTGAAGAACTCAGAGCCAAGGGATTCATTCGTGCTAGTGGATCGCCTTGGGGAGCCCCGATGCTTCTTGTGAAAAAGAAGAATGGTACGTCCAGATTATGTGTTGACTATCGTACCTTGAACTCAGTAACAATCAAGAACAGATATCCTCTCCCCAGGATAGATGACTTGTTTGATCAACTCAGAGGAGCGACAGTATTCTCGAAGATTGACTTGCGGTCAGGATACCATCAGATCAGAGTCAGAGAGCAGGATATCCCGAAGACAGCTTTCAGATCCAGATATGGGCATTGGGAGTTCCTTGTTATGCCCTTTGGAGCGACCAATGCTCCGGCTGTATTCATGGACCTCATAAATCGTATCTTCATGCCTTATTTGGATCAGTTCGTGATCATGTTCATAGACGATATCCTGGTCTACAGCAAGAGTGAAGCGGAGCATGAGCAGCATCTCAGAGTTGTCCTCCAGATTCTCCGAGAGCACCAGTTGTATGCCAAGTTCAGTAAATGCGAGTTCTGGCTCGATCGCATTTCATACTTGGGTCATATCATTACCAGAGGTGGAGTGGAAGTGGATCCCCAGAAGATCGTGGCTATCGAAACATGGCCAGTGCCCAGTACAGTTGCAGAAGTTCGCAGTTTTCTTGGATTGGCCGGCTACTACCGGAGATTTGTTTCGATAGCCATGTTTCTCAAATCTTCTATTCGGAGGATTATGAGAGATAGGACAGGAACTGACCTTTGGCTGGACCCCTGGATACAGCGATGATCGCTGCTAGAGATACTGGACGACCAGTTTCACAAGAAAGCTGGTAGAGGGATGAAGTGTCAGCATTATATCCGAAATAGTGAATAGAGGCCAGAGTTATATCGACACAGACAGAGCTTAGAGCGGCTATCCGAGTGCTAGACATTGACCTGAGTCAGCTGGCTGATAGATGGATTTGGGATCCGCCTGCCAATCCTGGAGCTACAGGAGAATTTCAATTCAAGAGCTACAACAACCTGGTTCGCCAAACGAACCCAGGAGCGAGGATTATGACTTCATCTGGTATAAGGGCCTAGCTTGCAAGATGTAACTTTGCTTATACAGGTTGATATTGGGGCGACTGCTGACGAGAGATAGACTCATTACGTTTGGGATCCCCATCCCCAATCCCAAATGTATGCTATGTGAAGCAGAAAATGAATTCATGAGACATTTGTTCTTTGAGTGCAAAGTGTCCTGGTATATCTGGTCTGAACAGTGCTGCAGATCGTTGGGTGGCTGTGACACCGACAGAGACGTTCGTGACATCATCACGGAGATACGTGGCCAGAGAGGTAGGAGACATGTTTGGTTCAAGACTGCCAGATTACGACTAGCTACCTCGGTTTGGCATGTGTGGAGGGAACGAAATCGGCGTATTTTTGAGGGGTTCTCCACTCCTCCTATAGGCATTCTTCACAATATAGAGTTTGATGTAAACGCTATGTCACCTTAGTAGGGTGAGAGGTCCATGGGATGTACTGTAATCTGTATGAGTTGAGTTAATTTTGGAATAAAATTTACCCTTTTTTCAATATATATATATATATATATATATATATATATATATATATATATATATATATATATATATATATAATAAAAGAGGAGGGATCGGGATCCCTGCTCTTAAGTATCCCTACATATTCTCCGAAATAGAGTCAATGGGTTATCTTTTTTGACCGTTCGGATTAGGTCCTTAAACTACCTAATTTCTCGCAAGATTTTGATCAAAAAAGACAATACAACAGTTGCTATTCGGCAAGGGCGGCCTTGACCCAGGACAGGCCGGACGACGGCCCAGGGCCCCCTGACGAAAGGGGACACCAACATGGAACTATCTAAAATAAAACTAGTACATATCATGTGCCATTATTAGCAAAAAACATTGTGATGTAGTGGTATAATGCTACACTTGTATTTAAGAGGTCCTTGGTTCAAATCTTGACTACAACAAATTTTTGTTCTATTTACACTGGATTTTTTTTACATTATGTATGGGGGCCCATTTTGGAAGTTTCGTCTCGGGCTCCCATCAGCTCAGGGCCGGCCCTGCTATTCGGAGAACATGCGGGGATGCTTAAGAGCATGAATCCTAATAACTCCTATATATATGTGTGTGTGTGTGTGTTTTAATATGATACCATGGTCGTGCTTATATAGTACATAATCATGTTAATCGATCTGCCTATGTAAGGTAGATCCACTTTAATTTACACTAAAAATTTAATACCTTGTACTTCCCAAGGAAACTATGACGTTGTCCAGTTATCATCATGTCAACATCTCTATCCAATGTAATTTTCACTGGCCTCTTCAAAAGATATGATGGTACAGAAGCTGCAGCAGCAATAAAGGCAGACCTTGTTTCTTTTCCACCAAATCCGCCACCAAGGCGCTTGGTTTTGCAAACAACTTTTGACATTGGAAGATTAAGAACATGGGCAACAAGGTCCTGGTGCTTTTGGGGGGACTGTGTGCAGGAAAAAGATGAAATTACTAATTAAGCAATAAAATGCTCACTAATACTATTCAAGGAATTAAACATTATATACAACTATAACTTTGATGAGGATTGAATCAGAGAGCTAACTAAAAGGAAAATCAAAATAAGCAATCGAGAGCACCATTAATACTATTTCTTCATAATTCAAGAATTTTCAATTACTTGAGTAGAAGAAATCATATGAACTTCGTTTCCTCCATCAATTGTCCAAATCAAACTGCTATTTGGTTCCAAGTAGAAATGCTCTTGACCTCCTACTTGAACTTCCCCTTCTATGATCCTGTCACATTCCCCTGACTGAAAGCACCAATTTACATCCCCTTCTTCAAGGCATATCTCCGTACTAGGATGAAAACTCTCAGCCTTAATAGCATCTTTAATAGATACGATGGGAGGCAGCTCTTTGTATCCAATCTTAACTTTTTTTGAAGCAACTTTTGCATTTTCATGGGTATCAGCCACAACAATACCAATTACCTGCATATAACTGAAGTTTGTATAACGGAACATATGCCTTAAACCGGAAGGAATATTATATAAATTAAGAATAAAATAATGAGTATTTGGGGACATCTGACTAATGGTTTAGCTCCGTACCTGACCAACACAAGTAACAAGTTCTGTAGCAAAAACTTCCTCATCATAAATGATTGCTCCAATCTTATTACTACCAGGAACATCTTTAGAAAGAAACAAACCAACAAAACCAGGTGAAGACTTCGCAAGTGAATCATCTATTGACAAAATGCGTGCATGAGCCTTTGTGCTCAACACCAAAGCAGCATACAAAGTGTTTGGAGGCGTCGGTGTATCATCAGTATATTCAGCTCCCCCAGTCACCTGGATGCAGTTAATATATCAGTGACCTACTTGAGTAATGCTAATATTAAGCAGTTTTATTGAATACTCATGCTGCTAACATATTAGAATGTAAACACTAGCATACTATAGGCTACAATGATGTCAAGAACTTCTATTTTCCTTCCCCATAGCAACAAAATCGGCTGAATATATCTTTTGTCAGTCTTTATGGTCTTTTGATTGTTCAAATTATTGTATGCATTTAGCAGTCTATGAAACAAATTAATTGCGTAGACAATTATTATAGACAAAAACCATCAAATCATTAAATTCTGTTCAGTGGAAAACCTATGATTCTAAGAGCTTCAATCGTGAACAAAATCAGGTGTCATAGGATAGGAAATTTTCATAAGACACTGACTTTATGATAAGAGTATCCATATTATGAAAATATCATGTACAAGTTGCTCACGAAATGACACATGTTGTGAAAATCATGTTCCAAATGCAATATGGTCCAAGATTATGTCTAGCCAGGTTCCTTTTAGTGGGTTAACGTTTCATACTTCCCAGTAAACTAAGCTGGATGGCAGATTTGACATTGATCAATATTTTCGTTTGGTTGTTTAAGAAAAGCAGAATGGCTAGTTTAGTTTACTTAATAAAGGCTGTGGATTGTTATTGCAAGACACTCACAATACCCTTTGGGCCATGAGGCCAATAGTTCTCAGCATTGTAGAAGCATGGAATTTCAGGGCGCATCTATGTGCCAGAATTCCTATGCACTCAAATACTACTCAGAACATACGCCAGGGAGCTCAAACGAAGTACTTGGCACAGCAAGACAGCAAAAGTATAGACATCAAAAGGATTTTTTATTTTCATATAAAAGTCTATTACATGTCTAGAAGGCTTTACAAAGGAGAATTTCTACAAAAAGAAAGATCCTAAAACTATAGCCAGGGGCAGCAAACTGTCATGCGCCCCCCACCAGGCGCATCATCAGGCAGGCGCATCACTTCAGCATCTCAGTCAGGCGTGTCTCTTCAGCGTCTCAGTCAGGCGCAGCCTTCAGTGTTTCAGTCAGGCGTATCTCTTCAGCGTCTTAGTTATGCGCATCATGAAGTCTCAGCATATGCGCCTTACTTCGACCCGATCAAATGCTTCGACTAATGAAGCATTTATTGAGCAGAACAAGAATGGGCGATCAACCCCACCCTAGCTGGAGGAAGAGCTCTCCTCCGAGGCTAAAGGAGCAGCTTCCAACACAACCAGAATGGGCAACACTCACTCTTGCAGGAGGAAGAGCTCTCCAAAGCCCAAGGAAGATGAGAGCACCGCAATTCCGATCTACGGCTCTTCCAGCATAACGGAGACAGGGCTCGAGCATCCCGATCTTTGGATGCAACAGGCACCTTCCGCCTGCCTCAGAAGCCCTCGACTCCGACTTTTGGATGTAACAGTCACCTTCAAGTGCATGAATGAAGACAAGTCGTCGCATCTTCACCCTCGGGAGCATCTTGTCAACAGAATGTGCTCGAGCAAATAAGTTCATTCGGAAAGACGTGAGAGAACGAGAAGTAAACTCTCTCCTTGCCACTATTTATAGGCCGGACAAATCAAACCCGTGCGCCAAGTGGCGGGCTCTCCGAATCCCGTGCAATAAATTTACATTTATGGTGATGAACCTGACGCTTCGAATTCGGCCAAGTCAAAACGGCTATTTAAAGCACTTAAAGAACACAAAAGTCGGACCAATAAAGGCACGTCATGCAAAAGGATGCGCCGGTCAGACACCGCGCATCGTACAGACGCGCCCGTCAGTTCCAAAGCGCCCCGTATGGATGCGCCCAACAAAGCACAAATCCATGCGTACTAATCAACATGGACCCATGCGCCCATTTCGGCTCGTCACCCATCAAGCAATTAATGCTCAAGTGACAGAGTTGGCAGCACGTCCCCCGAGGACTGGACAGTTAGCAGCTCTCTCAGAAGACGAAGCGTCGCTGACATCAGCATCATCATTACTTTTCTCCGACGGTTACGACCCACGTGGCCGACCAACCACTCGCATGCGCCTCAGCGGCCATGCGCCTGAAGACTCGCATGTGCCTCGAAAGCCGTGTGCGCAGACCGGTTCGTGACTCCTGAAGGTTGTGAGCCAAAGTCTTCTCATGCGCCCAATCCCAGGCGTATCCTACCAGATCACTCTCCACTAGATCCGAGATCTTTGAGCCATGGACCTACGACACGTGTCCTTTGACTCAATTCAGCCTATGAAGGGTTGCTAATCACCCAAGATCTCAGCAACAGAAAGATCCTCTCCCCTGCTACGTGCCAGTCCACAAAAGCAGCATGAATGATTCAACCCACAAATGATGGTGCATCATCCATGCGCCTCCCGCAGCTTCAACCACGTGGCGTCCCCACGTATAGGCGCATCCTACATATGCGCGCATGAGCAGCCAGCCTGCAAACTATAAATAGAGAGATCATTTTCTTCTTACGGATACGTAATATACATACGTACACAGATAGAAAAAGGCATCAGAGTTATCATCCACCAAGATCGGAAGAGACACCCAACGTCTTCTTCCCATCTGCAAACTCCAGCACCCAGAGCAACTCAGACCTTCAGAGAACCGAGAATCGTCGTCAGATCGTCAACGCAGTCAACGCATTACCACTCGCTCCATCGACACAGGGACCCAGATAAACAAAAGTGTTCTCCTAGGACTACATCTAAGTCCTACATTGTAACACTGTTCTGTTTGTAATTGAAATTGCAATAAAAAGATTTTAATGGCAAACAAGCTGGCGACTCTGCTGGGGACCTCTTTCTCCTCCACCGAGAAAGCTGTGTCGCAATCCGACGACGTGAAGGTGAGCTCCTCCCATAAGACGCTGGTCGTACGCCTCAATCAACAGGCGTATGAGGAGTTCATCTCTGAAGGCAGCGCAAGTCCTTCGAAGCGGCTGCCAAAGCCGAAGAAGACTCGCCAAGTCTGGGTGCGCAAGGTCGAGGCCTCTGGCACCACCACTGAAGGGAAAGCGCCGATGCAGTCCACCCTTCTCGCTGACGTCCTCAGCGGCCAGGATGCGCCCACCGATGCAGCGCATCTCTCGGGAAAGCGTGGTGCTGACCACATTCCCCAGCCATCTCCTTCTCAGACAAGGAAGATGCGCCGACGGAGCAGGGGCGCATCTAACGCCCTGCGCAGTAACTCTGATGCGCCACAGAAGGTTTCTGTCTTTGACAGACTCACTCGCTATCGTGGCGAGGAGAATTTGGACTCTGAGTACTATGCACCCCAGCGGACTGGTACGAAGAAGTCCAAGGCAGCACGGGCCATACGCCTCAAACGTGCTATGCCGGCAGCAAACCAGAAGCATGCGCTCACAATCATGCGCGCTGCTGATGGTAAGCTGTATAAGGTCGACTCGGGTGCTTTGTGCCAGAAACGAGCCGACCTTCAAAGTTCTTGCCTCACTTGGGCGCATCTGTTGCGTTCGCAACCAAGTCGAGCAAGGCAAACTCTGTGGTCTTGAACCCCGGCGCCTACATAGGATGTGCGTCTGTGGCTGGTTCAAGTCATTGTAAATGTTGTACCCCCACTACTGATCTGAGCGCATCTTCTGCGTTGGTTCAGGGGGCGCAGCATTCACCTGACCACCCCGACGCTTGGCCTTGCCATGCGCCTGATGGGGGTGTGAAGGTGGCACTCTCACTTGACCACCCCGGCGCTTGGCCTTGCCATGCGCCTGATGAGGGTGCGAAGGTGGCACTCTCCCCCAATGATTTGCGTAATGTGATCAGTCACAAGCGCCGATCAGGAGAGTCGACTGACAAGCACAATGCGCCCCTCACAGGGCACACCTGTGCTGTAGTCACCATCAACTGTTGTTGCAAAACAGCAGTCCCACCATCAAGGCAGTCGGTGTTCCAGCGGCTGCAATCATCAACACCCCTCCAACGTCGCCTCGGGAAGAAGGTGTCAATTGAAGAGGAGCCAGAACTAAATGTTGCTTCTTGCAACGTAATCTCTAACTCCTCGTCAATCCGAAAGGTGACTGGAAACTCCTCGGTCTCGTCCTCATCCAAGAGCCAGCCGAGGAAAACCAAGACAACTGTCCCATCCTCTGGAGTGTTTGAAGGCACTCGGGAGAGAAAGAAGATCTTGGAGGAAGCTGGGGGTAGTCAAGCCCTTGTTGATCCTCCTTCTGAAGACGAAGACGTCCTCCAGAGCATAGCTGGGGGTAGCCAAATCCTTGCTGATCGTCCTCCTGAAGACGAAGACGTCCTCCAGAGCACAGCTGGGGGTAGCCAAGTCCTTGCCGATCTTCATCCCCAAGACGAAGATATTCCCCAGAACATAGCTGGGGGTAGTCAAGATGAAGCTCCAGGAGAAGCGACTCCTCTACAAGAGAGCGAGGTTGAAAGCGAGGCTTCAACCAATCCATCCACTTCCAGCCATGTTATGACAGTATACATGACTGGGGGTGATACAGAGTCAGATGCGCCGCCAACAGACCTCGTCCAGCGCATGGATACTTTGGAAGGGGGACTCAAAACCCTCTCTGCCTCTATGCAAATACTGACTCAAGCAGTGTTTGAGATACGGCAGCCTTGGCAAGGGCACCTTCTACCGGTCCTGACCCAGGGGCCAATGGAGAATCAAGTGTACCCCTTCAACGGGTATCCTTGGATACAGATCGCCGCGAAGCACCACGGACGTCGGAGCCATCAAATGCTCAACTCCAGGCTGTACCACCTTTCCCGACTCCCAGCTCCACGGAAGACGTGGTTGAGATGATCAGGGACTTGCGCGAGCGTTTTGATTCCAAGAACAGACAGGAGGAGCGCCAGAAGATGGGATCCCACAACCATATCCCCTCGAATGGAACAAAGTGGTTTATCCTCCCAAGTATAAACCACAAACATTGACGCCATACGACGGGAAGGACTCTCCACGCCGTTATCTGACGTACTTCTAGTCTCAAACGGGACATCTTCCGAAGGAAGACGCGCTACTCACCAGCATATTTGTCGGAGCGTTGAAAGGAGTGGCTTACGACTGGTACTGAGGTCTCCCCGACAACTCCATATCTTCCTTCGACGACTTGACGCGTCTCTTCCTCGATCGTTTCTACGACGGAGGGAAGGACATGACAATGGCGTCCCTCATAGAGATACGTCAGAAGGAGAAGGAAACAGTTCGAGCATTCATCGAACGGTTCCGACAAGCCTGCTTCAGACTGCCCCCAGGTATGCCAGAACATGTACTCCTCTCCTCCTGCAGCATGAACATGCTGCCTGCGATTAAACTCTGGCTCAACTCCACTCCTCCTTCTGACTGGAGTTCATTGATCATCGAGGCCGAAGCAGCAGAAAAGAAGGCGTCCAATGTTCGTCTTCTGGGAGTCAGTTTCCCTGCCTTTGAGGACAAGGGAAAACGGCCTGCAGCCAATAACCCTGGACGAGAGACGAAGGGGAAGCAGGCGTTGACTGCCAATGCCTCCAAAGGCGCATCAGCACCTACTCAGAAGCCTCCACTTGCACCAAGGTCAAAGGAGGTTTATTCTTTCAACGATGAAGACACCTTGCAACTCTTCGAGATATTGAAGCAGGGTGACAAGATCAAGCTACCGGACCCAAAGCGTCCTGACGAGGTTGGGAGAGTGGACAATCCGAGATACTGTCACTACCATCGGTTTGTCGGACATCCAACTAAGGACTGCTACGTCCTCAAGAACTACATCCAGCGCATGATCAATGCGGATGTTATCTCCGTCGACTACGAGGAGAAAACAGTCTCGGCCAACCTGGTGTCCCTCCAATTTGGCACCTTGCCGCCAACCACAACACAAGATGGCGTCGTCCCTATCCCAAAGGCGACAATGGAGGTGGTTAACCTACCACCTACTCGCGACAACGTGAGTGGACTCATCCCACTCACCACATCCCGGGAAGAGGTCTTATGGGTTCACCCTGACCTCGTCTCCGAAGTTACTCAACCGGAGGTACCCTCTGCCTCCAAAACCAAGGACAGAAAAATCAAGTCTTGCCGCATGGTCTCTTCCTCTGCAGAAGAGGCACTTCCTGTACAGACGCGTTCACATCAGGACGTCCAACCGGACGAAGCTGCCGTCGAGGTGGTGCCTCCTTGCACCGTCCCTGCTAGCCAGGAAGAGGGCCCATCCAGGCCTCCAGCAGCCAATAAACAGAAACATGTAGAGGCCCGTTTCGACAAGCCTTTGCGAAATGAGAATGCTTCGGGGCTAGCCAAGCCCCACAATTTCGACATACTGGCACAACTTGCCAGTACTCCTGTCCGCCTATCTCTGTTTGAGCTTCTTCGTCTTTCCAAGGACACTCGCGAAGCTCTCTGTGAAGCCCTGAAGGATGCTGAATCCTTCATCAGTCAGGTCAAGCAGCCTGAGGATACCCCGACCACATGTGCGCACGGCCATTGTGCGGATGAAGTTATCGCCAACATAACTTTCACCCAACAAGACATGCTGCTCAAGCACAACCGACACAACAGGCCACTATATTATACAGGGTATGTCGGTTCCGTCAAGGTGAAGCGGATTCAGATCGATCCAGGGTCTTCCCTCAGCATCATCCCGAAGACGCTGCTCTCAACACTGGGGATCCCAATGTACCGTCTGGCGCCTTCCAACACTACAATTAGCAGTTTCAATGCTAGCAAAAGTGAACCGCTGGATAAAATACGGCTGAAATGTCATATCGGTAACCTCCGAACCGAGCTGACTTGCTATGTCGTAGACGCTGACATCAACTACAACCTCCTACTGGGTCGTCCGTGGCTGCATGAGTACATGGTGGTGCCATCTACACTCCACCAATATATGAAGTACGTGTCCACCAACGACATCATCCGGACAGAGTTCGCGGACATTGACCCTTTCAAGGGGGTCGAAGCCTACTTCATTGATTCTACCCTGTACAAGTCGCCCGACGAAGGGGAAGCCAATGATGCTGACGATGAAGCAGAAACGGCAGCAGAGCCGGACATGGAGCCAGAAATAATTGTCACGCCCCAGAACCAGAATACTGGAAAGCGGGGGCAGACATAGCCAGCTACGTATAACGGAATGGAATCCACACCGCTATACGGTCACGGCTGTCTAGATATGTGAGGGTTTCACTACAATCCAGCAGTCTCTTAGGGTCAGTAACAAGCCTAATGTCTCAATCTCAACAAGTAATGATAGTAACAAGATATCAGATCACCAAATATACAATTGTAAGGCGTCCCAAACATTACATATCCAGATGATCATGAAGCTAGTAGAATTCAGTCATACATGATCAACCCCCGGGGCTTGTCAATCATGTTACGGCCCGTAGGCAGACAGTAAGTAAGTAAAATCGAGCTAACACTTGCTCGTCGGCTAAACGCCTCAAAAGAATAAATTACAATATTACAGTGGGAGAGCAAAAGAAACCCACTCGATGCCCTGGTTACGTCTGGTGTTCACCATCGGGCTGGAAAACCGGTAGATCCTCTGGAGCTGCTCCGGAATCTGGCCATACAAAACCAGCTGGGTCAGACCCCAGAAAGAGCAAGTGCCACAAAGGAGGCTTCACTTAAGAACTAAAACCAACAAATCATTAGCATTCAATACGTAAGAAAGCAAAAATAAGTAACATAGATTGAGGTTTGTGCACTACCAATGCACTTGCCCCAATCAGAGAAAATAATTAAGAGAAGCATCATTGACATAAAAGAACTGGAGAATCATGCTAAATAAAACATAGCGGGACAATATATGAAGAGAAAACGAAGGTACTATTCCGGAAGCCAGGTTACAATCCTTAAACCAAACAAGGACCGAGATTGTAACCCTTCACCTGAACAGAACATAGTCTCCTGATCATTTATTGCTGAAGGTGACAATCATTAAGGTAAAATGAGAGGGTACAATGATAAAAGTGACAATGAAGAGTGCAATATGCTAGAGTGACAATAGGGTACAATCATTAAAGTAACAATCTGGAGTGACAATCATTCAATCATTCTGGTACAATCTTGCAATCAATCACTTCTAGACAGTACCATACTGGCTAGACTCCATCCAATCAATCACGGCCAATCATTGCCTACGGCTTTCTACATTAACTAACTAGGGTTATCACAATCCTAGTTACTAGCAAGATGCAATGAGATGCTCCAAGTAGTCACAGGCCCTGCAGCTATCCAGGTTATCCAGGCGAACATTATAGTGACAATTTAGAGAGTACAATACATAAGAGTGACAATAGAGTTCAATCATTTAAGTGACAATGGTGGGTGCCCCACATAACAGTGGGCTGGAAATGTGCCCTACTCGTCGGCAGGCTACAAGTCCAAACATTTGCGGCCGGGATAACGGGATCGCCTGTAACTGGGGAACATCTCTTCATGACTAGTGAATTATTCTAGTCGTTAACCTTAGTCCGTTTCAGTAGTTACTCCTGACTGTGGTACTCAGGAGTCCCTGTCCTAGACATGATGCAAGACAGGACTGGATTATTTGTACAAGCACAATTACCCACGGTGTCCAGGTAATTATACAGGTCATGTCGTGTCAGGTAGCCGTCGCAACAGCTATTCGAGATAATCATGCCAGGTTTATCATATCAAGTGTACTAGTCAGGAGTGCGCCACGACGGGCCACTATCAGGTCATGTCAGGTTATTATATCAGGAGTGCACCACTACGGGTCACTAACAAGGAGATCAGAGAATACCAGGATCATAATTCACAGAAAATCCCGAAAATCGTACCAGTCATAAACAATTACTTGAAAATCGTGTTAGGCCGTGTCGGGTCAAGATAGTCGTGCTGTGTTGAACAAGATCTCAGGAAACCCAATCCACAAAAGAGAAACCAAGTCGAGAAATAAAACCAATACTCCAAGAGCCAATGGGTTTAAGCAAGGGGCCAGGGGGTTGGGCGTACGCGTAAGAGCACGCACACAGGGTGAGCATACACGCAAAAGCACGCACGCAGGGGAGCATACACGCAAAAGCATGCACGCAGGAGAGCAGCGTACGCACAAAAGCACGCACGCAGGAGAGCTGCGTACGCACAAAAACACGCACACAGGAGAGCAGCGTACGCACAAAAGCACGCACGCAGGAGAGCTGCGTACGCACAAAAGCACGCACGCAGGGGGAAGCGTACGCTCAGGACATGCGTACGCTCAAGTCATGGCACGCTCAAGTCTGCGTACCAGGGCACGCTCAAGTCTGCGTACGCAAGAGACACGCTTCCAACAGGAAGCGTACCCAAGTCTGCGTACGCGGCGCTAAAGAGCGCGCGCAGCTCAGTGGCGTAAGCTAAAAAGCTCTGCACACTGCTCACTGCCTTCTCCAAACCAGCAAGAACTCCATGGTTAAACCCAAAGCTTCAAAAGTTCTTAACTTGGTCAAAACAAGTCCAAATCCAACTTTTCAAAGGTCAAAATTAGGTAGAAGAAAATTTTCCACCACATGGAACCATCAAAACTTGAAAACAAAAAAGTTTGATAGATCAAAACCACCAAATCCGAAAATAACAAATTTCTAGATCTACATGACTTAAAGCCTCAAAATGGAAAATGACAAGTTTTAATGTGTCTTAGAAACATGAGGAGAAGCTAATGGAACAATAAAATGGGTTCTCTTGTAGAAGCAAGTTGCACTTGCCTATGGGTGTGGAGAGTTGGGTGGAGGAAGAAGAAGAAGAAATTAATGGAGGAAGTAATGAAGAGAGAGAGAGTGTTGGTAGGGTTTTAAAGAGGGTGGGATGTGGTGTGTTGAGGGTGGAGCATAGGCTAAGGTGTTCCAATACACATTAAACCAAACCAAACCAACCCAAACCAATTAAAACCGAGCCATGACAAAATCCAAAATACGAGAAATACCGAAATTCCACAAGTTGAGAATGTTGGCCCAATGATTGTATCATGTTTTTTTGAATATGGTTAATATGTTAAGTTTAGCATTTCATTATCACTAATCCTCATACTATCGCTATAGCATTTCTACTTATACTTCTATCTTTGGTGATATGTGCCTATTGGTTTACATATTAGTGATATGAGCTTATCTATCTTAAACTTACTTGGGTCGCCAAAATCAAACCTATGTTTTTGATTGTGGTCATTCAATTAAGTTTAATCATTATGATATCACTAACATTTATACTATCACCTTAGCACTTATACTTAAACTTTGCATTGTCCTAATGTGCATTAAACTTTTCATACTTGCTACTATGTATATTGCTTTGTTCGTCTAACATATACATGCAGAAAAGCAATAAGCAAGATCAATGTGGACATATGCAATGAAGAAATCATGGTGGGCCAAAGACGACGGATCCCACAAGATTTCTCTGAACCACCCGACGACATCTCTGGAGCCACGCACCGGGGGTTCCGCTGCCCGGTCAGCGGACGGGGGTCGAGGGGGCAGCGCCCCTCGTCGGGGGTTCGGGGGCGAAGCCCCCGAAAGGTATTCAGTTTTTACAAACTGGATATCTTTGAACAGCTGCCGCCAAGGGAAAAAGCCAGCACCTATCAAAGGAAGAAGCCAAGCCATGCCATCATCATTTCAAGACTCTGAAGAAGCCTGCACCTGCCTAAGTATATCTGGAGTCTGTAATGAGTCTTAGGAATAATTATAAACACAAGAAATGGATGGCAAAATCGAAAGCTAGGGTAGAAACCAGCCCAGGATCATTTTTGGATGCAAACCGGCATACCGGCGGTATACCGGTGCATACCGGCGGTATACCGATTTTTGTTCACAGAAAGTTTCTGTCCACAAAATCGGCATACCGACGGTATACCGGATCATACCGACGGTATACCGGTTCAGTAACGTTGAAATTCCAACGGTCGGATTTCCAGCATTAAATGATCCCAACGGCTATATTTCTAGCCGTTGCTAACCCAGACCGGTATACCGCCGGTATGCCGGATCATACCGACGGTATGCCGGTTCGTGACTGAAAAGTTGCCTTTGGCTTCTTTTCAAGCTTTGGTTATAAATAGCCTTGAACCCCTTCATTCAAGGTTGATGCTTTAAGCCTAAAAATTTCCAAACCACCAAAGCTTATCCACATACAACTCTACAAAGTCTTCATTTGCCATCCACAAATTGTGTTAGAGTTATTGAGTTGAAAAGTGAGATCTTCATCTTATTGTATAAGGAGATCAAAACCTATTGTGAAAGGTTGAAGTTGGAGAGTCTTCGTATCCAAACTCTAGGTTGAAGTTGGGGAGTCTTCGTATTCAAACTCTCGGTTGAAGTCGGAGAGCCCTTCGGATTAAAGCTCTTGTGTAAGAAGTTGGCGAGTTCTTCGGATCCAAACTCGTGTGTAACTATTTGCTCAAATAGTGGATTAAAGCCGGAGAGAGTTCCGGGACTGGACTGCCTCTTAGGAGGATACCAGGATATATCGGGTGTCGGTATTGTGTTTGTTCTTCTCTTGCACTTATATTTTTAAATTGCCAATTAGCTTGTGCTAAGTGCTTGATTAGTTAGCTTGACCCTATTCACCCCCCTCTAGGGTTCCTACAGAGAAAAATAAAAATACATGCCAAAATCCAGATACGAGTATAAATACGAAATACGAAAAATACGGGAAATGAGGGTGACAATAATTCCCGACGCTCCTTTGAAAATTCGACTCAAAGGGAAACCGCCTCAGATGCTGCCTCCCATGACCATCAAGCTACCTGGAAAAGCACCAACTTCTCTAGGTAGAACACCTACTGAAGCTTCCTTGAAGATACGGCTCAAGGGAAAGCCGCCTCAAACATCGGCTCCCCTTGTGGCAAAACTACAGGGGAGGGCACTAATTACTGAAGGCGCAGTTGAGGCACCTCTGAAGTGCGTCTTAAAGGCAAGCCTCCGCAATCATTCGTCTCATCTAAGCTGCCGGAGAAGGCCCACATAGCCCTCTCGGACCCCAAGGTCAAAGCTGCGGTGGACTCTTCCGAACCAACCCCAGTACTCACAGATGAAGAGCTAGGGGAGTACATATCTGCTGATGTAGATGCACCCTCTCTGGACAATGTAATCCCGCGGGACAAAATCTCGTGTTTCATCAATAATAGAGTGTCTTTTAATTAGTCTAGTCTTCCACGTTGGAATGCCATGTATACATTAGATAACGCTCTACGGTCGTTGCAAACACAAATAACGACCGTCAATCATGTAAATCGAGTAGCCCCGTCCCAAGGGGTCTGTTTCGTAGTCCCACCGCAGAATCGAGACGAAGAATCTATCATCTTCGGCAAAGTCGAGCGTCATCAAGACCTCCCGCCACTCGAGCAAGAACCAGATACCGGCAGAATACAAGTCTATCGGCACACGGACAAGGCAAAGTACCTCATCCAAAAGATGGGTTACGATCTAAAAAGCAACAAAGGCCTGAACTACGGCAAGGGTCGACGTCTTCCTCTCCGGCTCCCAACACCTAAAGGAAAGCCGCAGGACTACTATCATCGAACTCGACGGGGGGTGGGCTATGTCACGCCACCGGCAACTCCAGAGAGTTCGGAGGCAGAAGAAGTAGAACATTCTCATTCGTCCGAAGCATCAACCTGGAATTCCGATACCAGTATCGGCTCAGTCTTCAAGAAGGTGCTATCAGTCAACATGGCATCTGCACAATCTCAAGAAGATGAAGGCGAAGACCAAACGCCGAAATTCTTCGAGGAAAAACCTTGGGCTCAACGCCTAGGAGCACAGTGGGAGTCTCATTTTGAATTACGCGAACCCCCTACCGAAGACGAAGTCGAGCAGATCGACCTTGGGGATGGATCTTCTTCAAAATCCATCTTCATCAGCAACAGTCTAAAGGGACCAGACCGGGAATCTTTAATCCAACTGGCTAAAGAATATATCGACATCTTCGCCTGGAGCTACGAAGATATGCCGGAACTTGATCCCCAGATCGCGATGCATAGGCTTAACATCTTACCTGATGCCAAGCCTATAAAGCAACAACAACGACGTTTTCGTCATGACATCATGAACGCTATCGATCAAGAGGTAGACAAACTCCTGACCAGCGGGTTTATCCGTGAAGAACAACACCCGGATTGGGTGGCCAACGTCGTCCCTATCACCAAAAAGAATGGGAAGATACGGGTCTGCATCGAATTCAGAGATCTCAACACTGCTTGCCCGAAGGACGAATTCCCGCTTCCAATCATTGACGTGATAATCGACAATACATGTGGCTTCGAACGCATGTCTTTTATGGACGGGTATTCGGACTACAACCAAATCAAAATGCTCTCCGATGACGCAAAGCACACGTCATTCGGGACACCGAAAGGGGTTTTTTGCTACACGGTGATGCCCTTTGGCTTGAAGAACGCTGGTGCTACATACCAACGAGTTATGAGTACCATCTTCCGTCAACATCTTCGTAAGACGGTTGAATGTTATGTTGATGACATCGCAGTCAAGAGCCGTCTCAAAGGTGATCACCTACAAGACCTAAAGACAGTCTTCGATCTCATGCGAGCGCATCAACTCAAGATGAACTCCGCTAAATCCTTCTTCGGGATTTCTAGCGGAAAGTTCTTGGGCTTCATTATCACGGCAAAAGGCATTCATGTCGACCCCGAGAAGACCAAGGCCATCCTTGACATGGACCCTCCGAAGAATCTCCGAGAACTTCGAGGCCTGCAAGGGCGTCTTGCATACTTCCGAAGGTTTATAGCAAACCTTTCCGGAAAATGTCAACCCTTCACCCAGCTCATGAAGAAGGGAGTCTCCTACGTCTGGACAGAGGAATGCCAGAAAGCTTTCGATGATATCAAGGCTTACTTGACGAGCCCGCCAGTCCTGATGGCACCCGTCGCAGGGAAACTATTTCTCCTCTACGTCCGTGCCATGGATCATTCCCTCGGCGCACTGTTGGCTCAGAACAGCGATGCAGGCTACGAGCAAGCTATCTACTACCTCAGTAGGACACTGATCGAAGCCGAACACCGGTACAATCCCGTTGAAAAGGAGTGTTTGGCTTTGGTATTCGCCATCCAGAAGACTCGCCATTATGTCTCGGGACAGACAATTCATGTCATCTTCCGAGTCAAACCGCTCAGGGTTCTCATGACAAAGCCATGATCATTGAACTCCCGGCTAGCTACATGGGCGATCCTGTTGACGCCGTACAACATGATGTTCGTTTCACAAAAAGTCGTTAAGGGTCAAGCTCTGGCCGACTTTTTAGCTGCGCACCCCATCCCAGAGTCCTCCAGACTCTATGAAGACATCCCGGATGAGGCCCAAGAATCAAACGTCACCAAAGAAAGCTCCGTCTGGCGGATGTTTTTCGATGGCGCTTCAAGAACAGGCCCTAAAGGCCAAATCATCGCCGGAGTGGCGGTAGTCTTAGTCTCCCCCGATCAGCTGGTCATCCAGCGTGCTTACTCCCTTTCGAAGCCGTGCTCCAACAATGTTGCCGAGTACAACGCTCTCATCATGAGACTCCAGCTGGCGCAACAGCTGGAGGTGGATCATCTGGAAGCCTACGGCGACTCAAAACTCGTCGTTAACCAGATCAGAGGGCAATACGAAGTTCGCCATGAAGATCTGGTTCCTTACCATGAAGTTGCATTGAACATTATTTCAACCTTCACCAAGTTCTTCATAGAACACGTACCTCGGTTACAAAACCTGGAGGCCGACGCTCTGGCTGGCCTCGCAGCCTCATTGGCAGCACCCCTCGGGACTCAATACTACGTCACGGTAGTTGGTCGAGACTTGGTTTGTACTAAAAACAACCTATGCTCACAAATGGCCCATGCCATGTCAACAAGTGTTGGTGTTAATGTCCGAGACTGGAGGTTCTCGTTCATCGACTTCGCTGTCTACGGAATTCTCCCGGAAGATCCGAAAGAAGCCGTCTCAGTCAGGAGGCGTTCCCTTCGATTCTATTATGATACAGCTACTAAAATGCTGTACCGACGCTCCTACGATGGACATCTCCTTCGATGCCTGTCCAACGAAGAAGCAGCCGAAGTCCTTCGAGAAGCTCATGACGGAACTTGCGGGGCTCATCAACCTGGGCCTAGGTTGCAGGATCGACTGCGACGCATGGGTTACTACTGGCCAACCATGGCAGCCGACGCTGTCGACTATGCCAAAAAGTGCCATGCGTGCCAGCTCCACGCCGACTTCATCCATACACCGTCGGAACCACTACATCCTACGGTCGCCTCCTGGCCCTTTGAAGCTTGAGGCATGGACATTGTGGGACCTATTACCCCTCCTTCATCGAGGGGACACCGCTTCATCCTAGCTATCACTGACTACTTCTCCAAATGGGCAGAAGCAGTTCCACTGGCGGAAGTGAAAAGCTCTAGGGTGATCAGCTTCATCAAGCATCATGTCATCTACCGTTTAGGGGTGCCCCGTAGGATTATCCATGACAACGGACCACAGTTCATCAGCCATATTTTTAGCAGATTCTGTGACAAAAATCGCATTCAGAACGTGGCATCAACCGCCTACAATCCGGCAGCAAACGGATTGGCCGAGGCTTTTAACAAGACTATCGTCAAGCTACTCAAAAAGGCCGTGTCATCCAACAAACGCGACTGGGACGTAAAGCTCGGCGAATGCCTTTGGGCCTACCGCACAACGGTACGGACTCCGACGGGTAACACACCATTCTCCTTAGTCTACGGGAGCGAAGCGGTACTGCCTCTCGAGATCCAGATACCCTCACTCCGTGTAGCGATCACAAATCAACTAACAGAAGAAGACAATCAACGTCGCCGTCTGCGAGAATTGGAGGCACTTGACGAAAAACGTCTCCTAGCTCAACAGCGCATCGAACTCTATCAAGCCCGTATATCACAGGCTTTCAACAAGAAGGTCAAGCAGATGACTTTCCAAGTAGGTGACCTGGTTCTGGCAGTCAGGAGGCCGATTGTGTTGACTCACAAAACACCAGGAAAGTTTGAGCCCAAATGGGAGGGACCTTTCATCATAGAGACGGTATACTCAAACGGTGCTTACCGCCTCGCCCGATCAAACTGGGACTTGTTCATGATGCCCATCAACGGCAAGTTCCTAAAGAAGTACTACTCTTGACATCTTTCAGATATGTACTTCCACCTCTACCTAGCAAGGGAATCAGTGGACCTGATCATCAGAGCTCACATACACCTCCCTTTCACAAAAGATCCTATGCTTTCGGAACCCAGTTGTTCCATTGCATTCTATCTCCAGTAGAAGGACAACCACGTCCACATTACCTCTGAGTTGCTCCTCTATGCTCTACAAAGCGGAATCTTACGCTCCGTAAGACTACGCTACCCATCATGTTTACTACGTTCACATTACCTCTGAGTAAACATCCCGTATAGACAACCCCTGCGTTGCCGTACATTGATCGCAGAACTTCCATGTCCATATTACCTCTGAGTAGTTCCGCGTATCTCCCCAGAGTCATTCCTACCACGTCTATAACACCTCTGAGTAAGAAGATTCCATCATTCGAACTCCATATTTGCCACGTCTACATTACCTCTGAGCAAACATGTCGGTTCTCTCAAACTTATTATCTGTACCTAACGACCAAGGTGCGCAAAAGATAATAGGTCCACACAAATCACAAGTTCATGACAACAAAAGATGAACACACCACAAAATTCTTTATTTTTCATCTAAAAAGTAAAGGATTACATCCCCAGCATATAACAAAAAAAGAGAAGACTACAAATCCCTAGACATCATTGGGGTTGGCGGACAGTTCTTCGATCCGACGCCTCAAGTCTGCGGCCCGGGTCTCTGCAGTCGCCAGGACCCGACGTTCAGCTTCCTGCCGCATCATCTCCATAGCCTCGGGAGCAGTATCGTTCTCATGCTTGGCGTCCAACTCCTGCCGTTGGTGAGTCAGAGAAAGAATATGGCGAGTAATAACTGCCTCTTCCTCCTTGGACGAGATGTGCTCAGCCTGGGCCCGCTCAAGATCTAACATAAGTTGGGCCCTCTGGTCTTCTAGGAGGCGAATCCTGGCAGTAACCTCCGCTATACTAGCCTCCAATGAGGCCCGCAACTCCACCTGCTCCTGTGTGGATTGAGACAGTCTCTCTACTGCAGCCTCAGCAGCGGCCACCTCGTCGTTCCAGATGGCCACCGTGGCCTGATAAGACGACTCAACCTCAGCTATCAACTTCTTCTATTATGCTTCTATCAGAGCGGAAAAGTCATTCCGCTGGATACTCTGTAGTTCAGAAAGACGCTGGTCGAGCTCAACCACCGACTCCTCCAGAATTACAGCCATGTGATCGTGGCCATGGTGCGAACGTATCAAACCAATGGAAGAGAGCGCCATGGCTTTCGCCATCACAAAACTCTCATTTGCATTCAGCACCGTTGATACGCCCCTCTGCAGCATCTTGTACACTGCTTCAACAACAAACTGAACGTACTCATCTGCATCAGCCAGCACTTGAGGAGTCATAGCAGGAGTTGCAGGAGGTACTGTGATAGACGGCGGGCCTGAAGAAGACCCACCAACTTCAATCTGCGAGGCTGAAACCTCGACATCAACGGACTCTCCCTCAACAGGGGCCTGAACTTCGCCACTGGCTCGAGGAGCCAAGAGAGCGGAAGGAGCCGAGAGGGGCGTCGATATCGTACCCCAAGTAGAAGGAGCAACAGGGGGTTCCAGCAAACCCTTACCCTTCTCAAGCTCAGAGGGACCACCGACGTCAGGGGCTATCTCCTCCGTCTCCAACACACTATCAGCAGGCCGCACGGGACCTTCCCCCTCTGGCAAAACAGCGAGATCAGCACTTGTTTTCTGACTCGGCTCCCCTGGAGTCAGGCTCGGCGGACGAGTCTCATCTTCCTCACCGAATCCCTTCGCGGGGATAGAATCTGTCGCTACCCCCCAGTCGGCAGCCACCTCAGCCTCCGTTGCTGAGTCTGGCGTAGGGCTCGGCAACGCTGCAGCCAACCTCCCCTCATCATGACAAGGAGGGAAATCAGCCCTCTCCTCTGTTTCAATCATGTCTGTTGCTCCTGCAACAGGCTTATTCATCTCTGGAGGAACGTCATCTGAAGAAGACGAACTCCACTCCACTTCCTTATCTGGAAGCCCCATACCTGCGGGATCCTCAATGTCAGAGACCCCCACGGCGGCTTGTACACTCCCGGAAACTGCTGCATCCTCAACTTCCCTTCCAACATAATCTGGAGATACTAAAATCTCCGTAGGAACGACATCGTCCGGATTCTCCTCCACGGAAGACATCACAATCGACGGAATGCGCTCTTCAGATGAGCCCGCCACCTCCTTTGGTCTGCTAGCACCCGATTTTGGAGTTCGGAGTCTCCTTTTCAGCGGCTCCTACAAAAAGAAAGCATGTCACAAACATGGTGGAACTAACCAGACTATGTGGGACATCCTTACCTCCACAGGAGCTAAGTCTGTTGACACTGCCGGTGACAATGCCTTCTTCTGTCTCTTCGGCGCAGAAGAGCCAGCCTCTATATCTGCACGTCTCTTCGGCTGATCGGCCGAGGGCTCTGCCTGACCCCCCGTGGACACGGCAGGGGTACCTCGATAACCCGCCTATGGCGGACGATACGACCGAGCCTTCGCCAACAGGTTCCCAGTCGCCTCTAACTGGGTGCCGACAATGAAACTGGTCTCCCTATCATATCCAGGGGGCACGACGTTCATGGCACAGTAAAATTTGGCGGCCGAGAAAAGAATCGGCGGACGTGGATTCTGAACAGGCAGCGTAAAGCGAGCTCCGATGCATCCGGCATTGTAGTAATGCCAAGCTCGTGCACCGTCTAGCAAACTTCCAGTATACCCCAGGTTAATACTGGGGTTCTCCAACATCAACTGAGCATAGCCGAATTGTCGTGCAAAACGGCTCGGCAAATATGGTTCCAGGTAACACTGGTTAATATTCCGATACACCAGATGGGACAGCCGGATGCTTTGCAACCAGCGGAATCCCCATGGAGGCAGAATTGTGGCATCTTCACCTGAATCTGTTAAGTCTTCGTTGGCCTCAAAACCCAAAAAGACGGGACTAACTTTGGTGATCTCCCACCCCTGAAGGTGGGATAAAACTTTCCTGCAAACAGGAACACCAGTATGCAACCAGTTTCTCTGGTGGAAACAGTGGAGGAATGCGTCTCCGGCCCTGGGTCTTCTTCCGGGCCCGGGCTCATCACGTTTGGATGGTGCAAAATTAACCACCCCATCAAATAATAAAACGGCAGTTCGGCACGGGAAAAGTTGTCATTCCTACCTCGTTCATGAACGACATTTCCCGCAAATTCTCGTAAATCTCGCAGCAGGTTATACACCATTGCGGGGAGTAGAGCTAGGCGACAGCCAAAAACCAACTTCACAGCTGGCAGGATTAGGTTCCGGGTCACCCTCTCCACAGAGCCTGACCCGCCTGAAAAGACATAATCCCGGAGCCAAATCATCAGATAAGCAGCCAACACTGCTTTGGACGACATCCGATGAGTAAGGTGCCAGAAACAGCTATAGGAGCGTTCGTCCGACTGCCGGTCCTCGTTTTCCCGGGGACTCTTCTCACTTAACCTGCTCATTTCAGAGAGCACCGCGGTACTGGAAAGCGCTGACGGAGTTGTAAACTGAGAGGGATTCTCCTTGTCTTGCTCAAAGACATAATCTCTCCAAGCAGTCACATGAGGCTGTGACCCGCCCTTATCCCTCTTCTGCATATAATAATGATGACTCGCCACTTCCTTGAAGACGGCCATCATCTCCTCTGCATTGTCCCCCAGGACTTGGAACTCCTCGTGGTCGGAAAGTATTCCTCGTAAGGTTCTGATCCCCAAGGGAGCCTTGACACCTCGTACATTTCATGAAGTGCGAATCCCAGCTCCCCCACCGGAGTGAAGAAAGTCCCGGTCTGGGTGTTAAACATCTCCAGGAGCGCGAGGAACATATGCCTGTTGATGTCGACGCCTGCCTGGGTAGCACGGATTGCGGCAGTCAGCCCAATTTCCCTGAGTTTGGTTTGGAACTTCGTGAGAACCCAGAGCGTCAGCTTGTCCCACTTGGAAACATAGTGACACCAACCCTTTACCCGAAATTCACCTTTCGGGGACGACTGCTTCAACGACAGCATACGATTTGCAAAAGTCGAAGCGCCAAAAGCAAATGTGTTGGTAGGGACGTCACTGTAAATGCTCCCAGGACGCAGAGTCCGCCAGGTGAAAGAAGGCCCAGCCCGCGTGGCGGCTAAAGTATCCATCTGATTGGAGGTAGCGTCGACCTTGATGGTGCCTACCACCGCTCCCCCCTGAGACGGAGTTAGCTCCCAAGACAACCTCCTCTTGGAAGCAAGACAACAGAAAGCCGTCAAAGGCCATTGACGCTCAAGTTGCTTAACGGTCATGTGCACCCCTCTTGCTGTAAAGAACCAATCTTACTTGATCTTTAACACCTTTGCTTCAGTAGAAGTAAGGCGGTCCCCAAATAGGAACTCAGGCTTCAAGAAAGTCATATTATCAGAAATGGCAGATTTCAAAACACCACGCTCCATCATCCGTTGGAGGAACCCATGCTGTTGTTCCCGGATTTGGGTCATTCTCTCGGAAGGCTGATCCAGCATAATGGCAACTTGGGCAGGATTTATCACCTCCTCGTTATAATCTACTCCCATCTGACAGAGAGCAGCATCTAGAAGCACTTCGTTCAAGAGCGGGATGGTCATCGACATTGGCGGTCAGCCAAAGAAGCCAAAAACTCAGATATGTTAGAACAACAAAAATTCTGAGTTACGCTCTCATCAGAAGCGCATACACTGAACCAAGGCTCAGGCGCATCTGAAAAGAAGCTTCAGCGCATCATCAGGGTCTAAACCCATACGCGTCAGCAGTGAAGCTTCGGCGCATCATCAGGGTCTAAATCCATGCGCGTCAGCAGTGAAGCTTCGACGCATCATCAGGGTGTAAACCCATGCGCGTCAGCAATAAAGCTTCAGCACATCATCAGGACCCAAGGTCCATGCGCGTCGGCGTATGTGAGTTCTAAAAACGGCATACTCAAGTACATAAAGGTACGGTAAAGAGCGACGAAACCCACCACTCACCGCCGGCCGAACGTCGACGGCAGTCCTGGGGACATCATCCACAGGAGCCTCCACAGGCTCTTTTCCTTTGCCTCGTCCTCGGCCAGCACCACCGCGAGGAGTTTTGGGGGCCATCTCGTGAAAGAAAAAGAAGTTATGGTTTTTCGAAAGAAGAACTCTAAAGAAGAAAGCAAGAGAGAAGAAACTCTCTCTCTCCATCAAACGCCTATTTATAGGCTTGGGCATACGTAAAAACCGATGAGGAGTGACGTCAGCCACCGCTTGGGGTTCTGCAAAATGATAACTGCAAATAATCCAAAAAGATCACCATTAATCTTTTTTGATTACTTCGAAGCGTTATCATTTGCATTAACTGAGAGGAGCATGCGTCCCATCACTGATGCGCGGAGTAATCATGCGTCCGAACAGTCATGCGCCCCGCTGAAGACACCACCATGCTTCTTATTCAAAGTATTCCAAAACTTGACAAAAAGTTTTGAAAACTTTGAAGGGGGTCTTCTAGAAGCATGGAATTTCAGGGCGCATCTTTGTGCCAGAATTCCTATGCGCTCAAATACTACTCAGAATATACGCCAGGGAGCTCAAACGAAGTACTTGGCACAGCAAGACAACAAAAGTATAGACATAAAAAGGATTTTTTATTTTCATATAAAAGTCTATTACATGTCTAGAAGGCTTTACAAAGGAGAATTTTTACAAAAAGAAAGATCCTAAAACTATAGCCAGGCGCAGCAAACTGCCATGCGCCCCCCACCAGGCGCATCATCAGGCAGGCGCATCACTTCAGCGTCTCAGTCAGGCGTCTCTTCAGCGTCTCAGTCAGGCGCAGCCTTCAGCGTTTTAGTCAGGCGCATCTCTTCAACGTCTTAGTTATGCGCATCATGAAGTCTCAGCATATGCGCCTTACTTCGACCCGATCAAATGCTTCGACTAATGAAGCATTTATTGAGCAGAACAAGAATGGGCGATCAACCCCACCCTAGCTGGAGGAAGAGCACTCCTCCGAGGCTAAAGGAGCAGCTTCCAACACAACCAGAATGGGCAACACCCACTCTTGCAGGAGGAAGAGCTCTCCAAAGTCCAAGGAAGATGAGAGCACCGCAATTTCGATCTGCGGCTCTTCCAGCATAACGGAGACAGGGCTCGAGCATCCCGATCTTTGGATGCAACAGGCACCTTCCGCCTGCCTCAGAAGCCCTCGACTCTGACTTTTAGATGTAATAGTCACCTTCAAGTGCATGAACGAAGACAAGTCGTCGCATCTTCACCCTCGGGAGCATCTTGTCAACAGAATGTGCTCGAGCAAATAAGTTCATTCGGGAAGACGTGAGAGAACGAGAAGCAAACTCTCTCCTTGCCACTATTTATAGGCCGGACAAATCAAACTCATGCGCCAAGTGGCGGGCTCTCCGAATCCCGTGCAATAAATTTGCATTTATGATGAAGAACCTGACGCTTCGAATTTGGCCAAGTCAAAACGGCTATTTAAAGCACTTAAAGAACACAAAAGTCGGACCAATAAAGGCACGTCATGCAAAAGGATGCGCCGGTCAGACACCGCGCATCGTACAGACGCGCCCATCAGTTCCAAAGCGCCCCGTATGGATGCGTCCAACAAAGCACAAATCCATGCGTCCTAATCAAAATGGACCCATGCGCCCATTTCGGCTCGTTACCCATCAAGCAATTAATGCTCAAGTGACAGAGTTGGCAGCACGTCCCCTGAGGACTGGACAGTTAGCAGCTCTCTCAGAAGACGAAGCGTCGCTGACATCAGCATCATCATTACTTTCCTCCGACGGTTACGACCCACGTGGCCGACCAACCACTCGCATGCGCCTCAGCGGCCATGCGCCTGAAGACTCGCATGCGCCTCAAAAGCCGTGCGCCCAGACCGGTTCGTGACTTCTGAAGGTTGTGAGCCAAAGTCTTCTCATGCGCCCAATCCCAGGCGCATCCTACCAGATCACTCTCCACCAGATCCGAGATCTTTGAGCCATGGACCTACGACACGTGTCCTTTGACTCAATTCAGCCTATGAAGGGGTGCTAATCATCCAAGATCTCAGCAACAGAAAGATCCTCTCCCCTGCTACGTGCCAGTCCACAAAAGCAGCATGAAGGATTCAACCCACAAATGATGGTGCATCATCCATGCGCCTCCCGCAGCTTCAACCACGTGGCGTTCCCACGTATAGGCGCATCCTACATATGTGCGCATGAGCAGCCAGCCTGCAAACTATAAATAGAGGGATCATTTCCTTCTTACGGATACGTAATATACATACGTACACAGACAGAAAAAGGCATCAGAGTTATCATCCACCAAGATCGGAAGAGACACTCAACGTTTTCTTCCCATCTGCAAACTCCAGCACCCAGAGCAACTCAGACCTTCAGAGAACCGAGAACCGTCGTCAGATCGTCAACGGAGTCAACGCATTACCACTCGCTCCATCGACACAGGGACCCAGATAAACAAAAGTGTTCTCCTAGGACTACATTTAAGTCCTACGTTGTAACACTGTTCTGTTTGTAATTGAAATTGCAATAAAAAGATTTTAATGGCAAACAAGCATGTGTCTGAAGATGCGAGCTACATACATTAGCCCTAAATATCTCATTGTTGGTCCTGGTATAAAGCAGTATCTATATTTCTGTCCCTGAAACTCAATTCACACAATTTTATTAACACAAAATAACTTTCAGGTAATACTCCCTGCACCATTTGTCCTATATGAGGATGTGTGGCCCCCATTTCCTCCATCTATAGATGCCAAGAAAATGATGATAAACATGCATTTCAGCACTCTCAAGAAATGATAACCACCATATGTATGCACAGTATTGGTCTTCCTATAGAACATAATTCATTTCTTGCCCTAAGTTGTTAATAGTTGGTAATATAACATATCTACTTTTGGCATCCTGCGTGTGTCTTCTGGAAAAGGGAAGAGGGAAGGGGGGAGGGGAGGGGGGGGGGGGGGGAGGGGAGGTAGAAATGCATAGAATTGTTGGAATTGTCTGTCTACTAACTTTATCAGCTAGCTGCTAGCTCTAAATGATTCCATTATATATATACTAGAATTCGTGCACGTCCACTTTGTCTTTTGTTTATGTTCTTTTAATTATTAGTGAGATGATGAACATTTATTGTAGTTGGAAGTGTATAATTATTAGTGGTTAGTAATTATGTTAATAGGGAGGTGTAATTTACATATTTTATCCCTAACTAATTTAAATATATTTTGATATATAAGATCGGACAAGGACACTCTTGCAATATATATATTGCCTAGCTAATGGGAAAACCATTGTTCATGGACGAAATAATTCCTGATGTCATTGGAATATACATGTTGTTGCACAAAGGTTCTCAACACAAAAGTTAAAGGAGGCTGACTTAAGTTCAACAAGCTTGTTAAGGCAGTGTGTGGCAGAGAGGCAACCAGGATCAAAAGGCCTAGGTGAGGGGCCTCAAGGCAGGTAGGTAGGGCTATCAAGACTATAATTAGGAGTGTGCAGTATCTAAGTTCAGACAAGCTTGTGGTTTATGTCTAGAATTTTGATTTAAAATATAATAAAATAATTCTCTGATATGAATCTTTATAGAAAACACGTTGGGGCGTTCCTCAGTAGTGACACGTTGGGGCATTCCCACCCCCGTGGATTGAAAAGTGAACAAGGGTTGTTCGTTTCTGTTAGTTTTACATATGACATGGCCCTTGACAAAGCTGAATTGAAGAAAAGGATTCAAACAGCTAAGCCAATTTTTTGGGATAAAGGCTTTTTTGTTTGTTGTCCCAAGGAAAAAATTGGAAGATACAACATGTGAGCACATCCTAGGAAGGAAACACCCTACTTCGAAGTGTCAGAATTCAGACTCCAGCATCATGATCATTGGGCCCAAGCACAGAGAGAGACTTACACGCTAGCACATGACAGAGGACAACGGCGTCAGAGATGAGGTTTAGTGGGTTAGAGAAAACACAAAAGGGAAGGAAACACACACACACACACACATATATATATATATATATATATATATATATATATATATATATATATATATATATATATATATATATTTTATATATATATTATATATATATAATATATATATATATATATATATATATATATATATATATATATATATATATATATATATATATATATATATATTATATATATATATATTTTATATATATATATATATATATATATATATATATATATATATATATATATATATATATATATATATATATTTTATATATATAATATATATATATATATATTATATATATATATTATATATATATATTATATATATATATATATATATATATATATATATATATATATATAAAATATATATAATATATATATATATATATATATATATATTATATATATATTTTATATATATATATATATATATATATATATATATTATAGGTGGTTGCAGCTGTGGCTGCTTGGCCTTGATTACAGCATGAAGTTTATACTTGATTTCTCCAAGTACATCCCAAACTCTTAATTCTTACCTAGACAGACACTCGTTTTAGATGAAGTCAGATCAGGTGAAGCAAAATTTTAATCCCAAACACTCACTACAAAGTATAAGTGCACGAATGTCACTACGAGAAGATCTTAATAGTCTATAATGGACAACAAAGAATAGACAAGATAGTTGATTAAATCACTCATGAATTATTTTAGCTTTAAAAGAACATCTTGGAAGTTCTGGTAAAAATAAATAGTAGCTACCAGCAATACCAAACTAAATGACATTCAGTAGATGAAAAGAAAACTTATCAAAAGTTGAATGGTAGAAAGAAAAACTGAATCGTATACCTGCAGTCTTGATGAAAGATGGGTTGCAGGTAAACCAACAGCTGTTCCATTTCTTGCAATTTCGAAACTTTGAATTCCAGTAGATGATGGTCTGGAATAAGGTTGTACAGCTGATTGATGAGAATAATGTAGCCCTTCCGCAATAAAATGTTCCACACTCATCTGATGAGTCACCCATGAAAAAAATTTGAAAAAGAAACTCAATGTTAAAGATTTCCGAAATTCAACCATCCCGCCAGGTGCATTTTCTGCAAGAGGAACGTCCTCTTTCAACAATTTTAAAGCATCTTGCAACAATGTTTTATCCCAATTCTTGCCCATAAGATAACTTTCAGTTCTCCTTGCAGCAAGGGAAACTGGGGCAACCCCACCATAAACTATAGATACATCAGCAATTCTCCAGCTTCCTTCTTCCTTCAGAAATACACGCATTCCTGCATTTACAAGTGCAATATCATCTTCTCTCCGGTGTGCTTGCTTAAATTCTTTCACAAACTCAAACGGTCTGGTCCATGGTAAGAAAACTGAGAGTAATATTTCATTGCTTGCAAGATCAACTCTCCGGTAACCAAGAAAGAAATCTTTTGCAAAGGTGGTCCTAATGTTCCCTTTGCAATCAATAATCTGGAACATTGCTCCAGCAGCCATCCAAAGTGGATTTAAGTCGGATATTGGACTGGCAGTGCAGATGTTTCCTCCTATAGAAGCTGCATTTTTTATTTGTGTCCCTGCAAACCAAGTCAGTTGCTCTAGAATAGCTTGCATGACGAAATTTCATGTGTGTCACGCTCTGCAATCACTTTCTTAAGAATATGTTGGAGTTTTGTCAGTCTTACAGAAGCACCAATTTGCAAACCATCTTCCCTCACATTCATGACATTAAGCTCAGGTACATGTGTGGCAGAGATTAGGATTTGATATTGTGCACTCTTAAACTTCATCTCAATTCCAACTTCAGTGTTACCGACCACAATTTTTGCTTCTGGGAAACATGACTTCAGATCTAAGACATGCTGAAGTTTTAGAGGCCTACACCACCTAAGTCCGCCAAAACCATGCAAATTCAGAGGCATGTGTTTCCTCAAAAGAAGCTCCGGCGGGAAGATAAGCTCCTTCTCACTGTATGCGCTTCTGTCAACCTCATTATAGTTTAGATGTTTGTGCTGACTATCACAAGCTACAGGCTCAACTAAACTCTCATTACGATTTATTGCACTTGCCCCACAGGAGCAAGGTTTTCCACTTGAAGGACAAATAAATCCACCAGATGCTGCACTGGTTGCAGATGATTTAGTGTATAAGGAATTATCGGTTTTGGCAAAAACACGGAAGGCATCAATAATTGGTCTGTAACCTGTGCAGCGACATAAATTTCCAGCAAGGCTTTCTTCTATCTGTTCTTCCGTAGGTGGTGTTTTGCTCGATCTCAATAATGCATACATGGACATGACAAATCCAGGGGTACAAAATCCACATTGTGAGCCATGAGCTTGAGCTAAAGACTCCTGGATAGTAAAATACGAATTCCAACATATTTTAGGAAATAAATTACCACAAACTGAGAAGTTGGACCTTAAAGTTAGCTAACAGTGAGAGACATAGATTCAGTAATGAAAAAAGTAGTACAATTTCTGTGAGAGAACATAATACCTGGATAGGGTGCAAGCCATCTTGACAATTTCCGAGACCCTCCACTGTAATTACATGCATTCCTTCAACAGAATATAGTGGGGCAAGGCATGCATTGATTGCATAGTGCCTGAATGAATTTTTTTAAAGATTATTACAACCAGAAATATGGCCCAGATAATGGATTAACATGGTTAAAACTATACTATTCGCTCACAACTCTTGCTAAGATGTAATATGCCTGCAATTCTAGTGACACAAATCTATTCTTGGCAAAATTCTTGGCAAGATGTAACAAGCCTATAAAACTACTGACACACATTTTGTCACGCCGCGTGATGCCGCACGAGCCTAGATTGCGCTCGTGCAAGACGGGTTCCATAACGGCCGATTACAGCGGCTGCGACGGGGTCGTCGTACAGAAGTCCCAAGCAGAGACATTGAATAATAGCAGCGAAAATTTAAAGCAAAACACAAGTCAATCAAAATACTCTTTATTGATATTGAAACAAAGATTATAAAGGGGACACGAGGCCAATATTACAATCACTCAAGCTCACTCTTCTCACATTACAAGTCACTCAGCTCTCTCTCTCATCTCTCAATACATGTCTTGAGTAGGCCGGCGGAAACTTTAGATAGACGATGTCCATACATTATGTCTCATATAAGTCCAGACTCCACGCGGCCGCACGCTTCGAATCGCCAAGGAATTCCGTGTCTCGACGCATCCAAGCGAGCTCCGCGCCACGAGCTTCTACATGTTCCTGCACATAAACACTGTATGAGTGTCAGTACTCAACTGTACTGGTGGAATGAGCTCCTCGCCCACCCATACAAAACCAACACGTTAATTTACTTTGTGCAACATAGTCCATTCTTTTCAATTGTCTTCCTAGTCTTGCCTTAGGATCAGTTTTAGGACATAGACTCTCGGCCTATTTAGTGTCTCTAGACCGTCATCGTGCTTGCAACAACAACGTCGACTCATACTTTGCCTCCAGACCATTCTCGTACCGACAACGTTAACCTATCATGCCGTGCTTGCCTTTCGGCACAAAAATCAGAGACGCGACTACACGATAGTACCCAATTTTCACGTGACCGTACTACAAGTCTATTGTGCCGTGCCTCGCAAACTCAGTGTGACTTAACCATATTGCCGTCTCGCGGCCCTTGCTACTTTAATCACCAACTGACCCAAATCAAGACTTGTGGACTAAGTGTCACTCGACCGACTTTGCCTTGCGGCGTTTCCTGACTTAAACTCAAGATGACTCAAATCCAACTTATGCAACTTATATGCCGACAACTTAAGACTTGACGCTACATCTCGTGCCGAAGCACGGTGTCTACGTTACAGCCAAATCTTAGGCCCAAACATTGTCTTCCGATCGTGCACGCATTCGACTTAACTCATTGATATAGTGCACACAATACTCGACTCAATCCAAAGGCATACACGCGGATCGCCGCCATGTCGACTCATCTATATGAAACTTAGTCACTAGCACCCATTGCTATCATAGACTCAATAGCTTTTGTTAGATGGACATCCCTTGCCAGCGCGAGTTGCGAGCTCCGCTGCAAGTCCCCGTCTAACCCATGCGGTCATCCAGCAACAGCTATTATGTCTACCATCGAAACGGTTCCCGTTGGCCGCCTGGGTCGCCGTTCGAGAAACTTTTTTCCTTGTACAAGTTGTCCAATGACTATGCAAGACTCGACTCGAACTGACGTCTCACACAGTTATTCTACTTCTAGTGTTACCATCTCTTTCAGGGCTAAGTTCAATATTTCTCACATCTGACACCGCCTCGACGACCCATGGTCGCGAGCATTCTTCTTTCTTGTCCTATCATTTCATTCGACTCAGGAACGACTATTTGAAAGTCCTTTTTCCAAACTCAAATGAATCAACCGTGGCTCGTGTCCTAGAAACACTAAGTTCATGACATCGTGCCTTACGCCAATTGGTGTTCTGGGTGACACTACCGCCCAAGACATACCTATGCAATGGGCCTTACGATCGTGAAACCAAGTAATATCGACAACCGCAGAAAACATAGGACAGTGCTTAGAAAAGACTTCGATAGCCTATCATAACTCAGTCTAACTTAATCGTGCAACAACTTGACGAGCAAGGACTGCGTCAAGCCTTGGACGATGGGACCGTGCATGCTTTATGAAGCATTTATGCGGACGATGCCTATGACTTAGGCTAACTCTTAGCTTGTGGCGAAGACCAACTTTTTCTTCTCCCAAGCCACGGGACGAAGGACCGAGTATCATTTTCAAAGCACGCCGTGCACCAATTCTAAGCCGACCGTTGGACCTTTCCATATTCTAACTCAATTTGACCCGTCGGAATTATTCTCTTATCTATGTAGATTCGTCTCTTTTATTATCAAGCCTACTTGTGCAAGTTGAAAACATGCGATTTATTATGTGAAGGCTAAGACGAGGCGAGTTCACGGAAACTATCCCACTTGAGCGAGGAGTCGCCTCGACCGAGTGGGCCTTCGAGTCACCGTTGCAAGGCCTGTCCGAATGCCGTCGGCGTTCCATTCCTCCGATTGACTGAGCAGGATGGGGCACTACATCATACACCACTCAGAAAAAGTTTCGTCCGAAACTAACTGAGTACATTTATCGACTTATAACTTGATTCAACATCCTCCGTTTCTCGCACACATTTCTCCTATGCGTTTCCTAAATCCAAGCCACGCTCGTACTACCATCAATCTTTTCTTTGAAAACTATTTCGAAATTCTCGACACTTTTCCATTTCTCTAGTCTCACTTGATTCAACGTATCACTTCGTTGGATCGTGCACATATTTCAGGCGTCCCCAAAATACATGCATTTCAGCCAAGCCTCATGATAGCGAATTCCGCCATTACCACTCGAGTCGGATCGTGTACATATTCAAGCGTCCCTGATATACATGCATGTCAGTCGAGGCTCACGAGTGGTATTTTCATATTTCTGAATCATTCCATTCATCAATACCAATATCCCAACCAATCAATCCTCAAGATCACTCGCACCGATGCTAACTCTCGCAACATGGACGTCTCACCTAACCGCTAGGCCATTTTTTTTCTAGGCTAAAGTCAATCCGTCAGTATTGAATCATAGTTCCCAAACAATAATATCAACGCTGACCCCATCCTAAGGTCAAACCAAAGTTGATATACAGGATTTTCTACCCAAGCTCGCATCACTCTAATTTCTAAACATTGAGCATAGATTCCTACTCACATCCAGACATTCGTCGCATGGGATCTGAGCCATTCAGCAAAGTCATCCTATCGTAAGTTCACTCAACCAAATCTTCGACACATCAATATCGGTCGACCAACAAGCCATTTCGCATAGTCTATCTCTTCGAATACATTCGACATAATCTACCTATCAACTTCTCAAGTCAAGCACGCTACGACACGATTCATCGCTAAACCATAATTCACATTTCATACTCCCTAAGTCATTTATCCCAATTCACGTAATCGATCACAAGGTCGTCTGACTTAACAATATGCCACGTCCCGATCTCACAAGAGTCTGATTATCTACGGTAGGGCATGAAATCACCATGCAACGCTCCCGCAGGATAATCATCCTCATCGGGACGTAACTCTTGTTTTGTGTCTAGACTAGTTCATTCTCGACGCACGGATTGGACCTACTCAATCCTCAAGTTTCATTCAATGTCAATCTCAAGTCCGACTAATCCTCGAATCCACCTTCGCATCAAACAGCAAGTCGAGACAATCCAAATTGCCACGTCCTGATTTTCCGAGTTCGATCATTCCGCGACATGAATCACCATGTCAGCGCTCACGCGAAACGATCGCCCCAAATTCGACGTGACGCATGTGCAAGGCTAGAGTTGCGCTCGCGCAAGACAAGATCATCGACGTTGTGGTTATCAATGCAACCATCAAGACAATTCTGTTTTTATCCCAACATCCATTTCAATCTAAATCCTAAGTATAGCATCCATCAGAACGATAACACTTGTACGATCCATTCGAGTCAGAGTACCCCCGAGTTATCGCATATCGATCTTTGATACGCCTCAATACCATCGATGACATATGTAACCTGACGATCTTCCATTGCAACAAATTTTGAGTCGTGCGACTGATGCTATCGTCCAGCTGGATAATCTCCTCAACATTCAAAATCAATTTCGATCATTATCCCACGAATCATTTACAACATCAATTTTCTCAAACCCAAATTTACGTATTGTTCATCCGTCTATCTTAAGTCATCGAGCAACATTTTTCTTCAAATCACATCATTCCTTGCTAACTCAAATCATCGAGCAACATCCATTCCAATCCTCAGAGTCATTTTCAAACATTCGAATCAAACTTTTCATACACGCTATCTTTCCGTCGTGCTAACTTTTCGTATACGATCCATATCAATTTTTTCGATCAAGTCATCCATTCGCTGCACCTTAACTTTTCTCGATTTGATTTGCCTACTCTATCATTTTGCATTTCATACTCACGCAATCACTATCCCGTGCACGTCATCTCTAATTTGTTTGAATCAACTCGTCCAAATCTTCAAGACTACAACTTATTCAACGATACTCAATCTACGGCTTTGCATACACGCGACGCTTGCTGATAGACTCATCGACACCTCGCATCCTCAATCGATCGACATCCTGAAGCTATCGTATACACCACTCAGGGATGAAGTCATTCGACAAATCCTCAAAACTATCATTCGAATCAAAATCGACTTCTTCAAATTTTCCGTTCGAAACATTCCTCGAATTTCAAGCACGCTCATCTATATCGCATCAATGATAACATCATCGTTCGATAGCATCCCTATTGATAATCATCCCATTTACTCAATCAAGTCTAACTCATTCTCGTCCGACACTATTCAATTTTCGCACTCGACTTTTGCTAAGGTCGACCCAATTTTGGTGTATATGTCCAGTCCGACTTAGCCAACCGTGCTTACGCGAACCATCTTTTGTTTTGTCAAAAACTGTTCTCCTACGTTTGCAAATTACATAGACTTATTGTATGGACATTCCGTGGGACATTTGAGAGAGAGCGCACCAACGATATCAACTTTGCGGAAGCAACACTTCAGAGTTTGCTTAAATGACATTGAGTTAAAGAATTCAATCGAAGTCCAAGGACGTAAAGTCGTGCTCTGATACCACTATGTCACGCCCCGCTCCTGTAGAGCGATCGTCCTCGCTAAGGCGCGATGTCGCACGAGCCTAGATTGCGCTCATGCAAGGCGGGTTCCATAACGGCCGATTACAGCGGCTGCGACGGGGTCGTCGCACAGAAGTCCCAAGCAGAGACATTGACAATAGCAGCAAAAATTTAAAGCAAAATACAAGTCATTCAAAATACTCTTTATTGATATTGAAACAAAGATTACAAAGGAGACACGAGGCCAATATTACAATCACTCAAGCTCACTCTTCTCACATTACAAGTCACTCAGCTCCCTCTCTCTCTCAATACATGTCTTGAGTAGGCCGCGGAAGCTTTAGATAGGCGATGTCCATACATTATGTCCCGTATAAGTCCAGACTCCATGCGGACGCACGCTTCGAATTGCAAGAATTTCGTGCCTCGACGAATCCAAGCGAGCTCCGCGCCACGAGCTTCTACCTGTTCCTGCACATAAATACTATGTGGGTGTCAGTACTCAACTGTACTGGTAGAATGAGCCTCGCCCACCCATACAAAACCAACACGTTAATTTACTTTATACAACATAGTCCCTTCTTTTCAATTGTCTTCCTAGTCTTGTCTTAGGATAAGTTTTAGGACAGACTCTCGGCCTATTTAGTGTCTCTAGACCGTCATTGTGCTTGCAACAACAACGTCGACTCATACTTTGCCTCCAGACCCTTCTCATACCGACAACGTTAACCTATCATGTCGTGCTTGCCTTTCGGCACAAAATCAGAGACGCGACTACACGATAGTACCCAATTTCACGTGACCGTACTACAAGTCCATTGTGTGTGCCTCGCAAACTTAGTGTGACTTAACCATATTGCCGCCTCGCTGTCCTTGCTACTTTAATCACCAACTGACCCAAATCAAGACTTGTGGACTAAGTGTCACTCGACCGACTTTGCTTTGCGGCGTTTCTTGACTTAAACTCAAGATGACTCAAATCCAACTTATGCAACTTATATGCCGACAACTTAAGACTTGACGCTACATCTCATGCCGAAGCACGGTGTCTACGTTACAGCCAAATCTTAGGCCCAAACATTGTCTTCCGATCGTGCACGCATTCGACTCGACTCATTGATATAGTGCACACAATACTCGACTCAATCCAAAGGCATACACGCGAATCGCCGCCATGCCGACTCATCTATATGAAACTTAGTCACTAGCACCCAGTGCTCTCATGGACTCAATAGCTTTTGTTAGACGGACGTCCCTTGCCAGCGCGAGTAGCGAGCTCCGCTGCAAGTCCCCATCTAACCCGTGCGGTCATCCAGCAACAGCTATTATGTCTACCATCGAAACGGTTCCCGTTGGCCGCCTTACGCCAATTGGTGTTCTGGGTGACACTACCGCCCAAGACATACCTATGCAATGGGCCTTACGATCGTGAAACCAAGTAATATCGACAACCACAGAAAACATGGGACAGTGCTTAGAAAAGACTTCGATAGCCTATCATAACTCAGCCTAACTTAATCGTGCAACAACTTGACGAGCAAGGACTGCGTCAAGCCTTGGACGATGGGATCGTGCATGCTTTATGAAGCGTTTATGCGGGGCGACGCCTATGACTTAGGCTAACTCTTAGTTTGTGGCGAAGACCAACTTTTCTTCTCCCAAGCCACGGGACGAAGGACCGAGTGTCATTTCAAAGCACGTCGTGTACCAACTCTAAGCCGACCGTTGAACCTTTCCATATTCTAACTAATTCAACCCGTCGGGTTTATTCCTTTATATATGTGGATTCGTCTCTTTTATTATCAAGCCTACTTGTGCAAGTTGAAAACATGCGATTTATTATGGAAGGCTAAGATGAGGCGAGTTCACCGAAAACTATCCGCCTGAGCGAGGAGTCGCCTCGACCGAGCGGGCTTTCGAGTTACCGTTGCAAGGCCATGTCCGAATGCCGTCGGCGTTCCGATTCCTCCGATTGACTGAGCGGGACGGGACTACACATTTTAACATAACATAGGCAAGTCTGTTACATAATGACCAAATATTCTTCAGCACATAATACCATACAAAATGACATTTTTTTAAAAGATTAAGAACAAATAAGTTTCATGGGGATAAATAGGGTTGCATGCCAAAACCTAAATAAATATATTGCAGGTTACTTAAGACATAATAAACTATGTAAATAGGGTT